>JBCAUG010004016.1:0-25815 GCA_038406175.1 Haplosyllis leylae | reverse complement strand
TTGAGATTTATTTCCACCTTCCGTTACGGATGAAGGCAGGACACAGACAAATCAATCCGCGATATAATATAACAATACAGAGGTGTCAATCACCCACCGACTGCTCGAAGAAGATTGTACAAAATGCCTTCAAACGCCATGAGAAAATTCTTCTGCTCCAAAGGATCTTCCACGTTGATTGAGATCAAAGAACCTTCGCCGTTACGTCCTTGTGTAAAAGTTAGCCGACCTCGGCTGGCATTAAAACCTATGGAGAAATTTCCAAACAATGCATGGCCATAATCGCCGATAAATAATTCATAATGTTCAACAACCCAGTCATTAGACTGGAAGTCAATTTCTTCATTCACTGTCGATTTTTTGGTCTCCTGATCTGGTCAAAGTTTGCTGCAAGAGAATAGTAATGACTCCTTTAACATGGATCTATTACACCAGGATCTGATTTCCCAACGAAGTATGGAAAGAAAATTTTACTGAAAGGTCTGATTTTTATTACAATTGTATACATTTGTATTCACCAAAACTGTCGCTTGTTGTCTCGAAGTCAGTTGTGTTAATCCAAGGCTCAGGAAAGGTGCATGAAGTAGTTTCATTGAGGAATGGTGTTTCACCATGAAGAGTATCACTTATGAACCATAACGGGGTTAACAGCCCGAATCTACCAAAACATTAGAATAAATAGAAACTGATGAGTCAGATCTTTCAAAAATGTCATAAATGCCAATGGCAGACACGAACTTTCCATTGAAATATAAAGTGGGAAAAAAAAATTGTACCCCAAGTTATTATTCCCTAGACTCTTCGCACTCAGAAATATTGTGTGTCAGGATACAAAAACAACACTGAAGCAAATCCAGCAGCCCCTCCCGAATGATAGATCAGTTTGTAACATTAAGTAAAAACATTTTGTTTTCAATTCCAGTTGAATACATAATCTGTAGTGCTGTCATATTCTAGTTTGGAACATCTGGAACACTAATTCTGGGCTAATATCGCGTGCTTTATGTGATATTCTACTACTGTAATTAACTATCAGTGTCATGAGCTTTACCTTCTTGATAACTTCCAATGGCCCAGCCGAGGCCGTGAACAGGGTAGTCGAAGTGAAAGGGAAACGTAGGTTTCCTTTAGGTAAAGGGTAGTGTTGGTAGGGCATTGTTTGCAAGATGTGTGTCCTGAAACCATACAAAACAGTTTAGTTTTTCTTTTGTCAAAATTTTTTTAAATTTTCAAAAGTTTAGGTTTTCCTTTTTAACAAATACAGGTATGAGTTGTGCACCTATATCAAAGTAGAAACAAATACCCGTGCAAAAAATGTGAATATACCAGTACTAATTACTACTTGTATTACACATTAAAGATGAATGGTCCATATTTTGCTTTTAAAATGTTGTCGTAGAAACTCTGATATTCCCAAAGGTTAAACAGTACTATTGAGGAAATGGATAAAGTGCCAGTGTGCAGGGTGGCTATGTGTGGTAGTGTAATCGAGTTTTCCCTAAAATAGATCATTCTGCCAACATTGCCAGAACTGTATTGGTTGAATATACTATTGCATCAGTTGTTGAATTAAAATTTTGCTAAAGATTTGCCAAAGATTTCACAAGGTTTCAGTAAAATAATATTGAACATATGATAAATAGTTATCAAATATTTGGCATAGTTTTATTTAACCATAAATGATCCCTTACCTGTTTTACCAGGCAATGAGCAATATCTTACTCATAAAAGCATGGTCAACACTTACTTGTTTTGCCAAGTGTGTCAGGTGCATGACATTGTTCTGGAGACAAGTCTGCCAATGCAGAGAGGTCATAACATCTTAGTTTCAGCCATTTCTGTCTAAAACTGGTGCCTTGGATGGTAACTGCATCATTACCAAATCATTGCCAAATCTTTGACAAAAATTTAATTGAGACACCAGTTTTAGGCAGAAATGTCTGAAGCTAATATGTCAAGACTTCTCTGCATTGGCATACTGGTCTATGTCATACACCTTCCACATGTGGTGTTGACTGTGTTTTTATGACCAACATCTTGCTCATTACTTGGAAAAGCAGGCAAGGGATCACTTATGGTACCATTAAACTTCATGGTTAAATAAAACTACATTCAATATTATTTCATCAAAACCTTGTAAAATCTTTGGCAAATATTTAACAAAAATTTAATTCAACAACTGATCCTATAGTACATTGAACCAATACAACCAATACTAACAGAATGATCTGAAATACTGGCAGAATGATCTATTTTAGGGAAAACTCGAATAGAGCGTGACTTGATAAAGCTCTGAGAGATTCAGACTGACAACCATGTGCTAACTTAGCACAATTAGCAAGGTTAGATCATAAGAGTAACTGTGTTTAATCCTTATTGGAGCATTACTATCAATTACATCTTCTCATGCCTCTGTAGGGTAAACCCAATCGAAATGTTACATTCCAGACACATCCTTTTTAGCATGACCGTATACGTCCATGGGATAACTTTTAAGACAAGATGATGCTCGTCTGTTTACATATTACCTTGGTTACAGTACCTCACCATGACAATGTTGTTTACTAAATTTATCTTCCTCTTTTCTTTGTTGACAACGTTGCCAATTTCGTGCCAATGTTGTCAACATTATCCACTAAATCTGTTGCGATGCATTGCATCACCATCATGCTTACTTGAAATTATCAAACACCGGTGCGTGTACGGGAGTTCCACTTTTTAGACATCGCGGAAGAAAGTCAGCATATGCGAGACTGGCGGCGGTCGATTCTTGAATGATTTCACCTTGAACATGTAAAAGAAAATGACAATTCTTTGATGTGGTAACTGTTCTGTGTTCATTACTAGTTTTTATGATAGTTTCGTTATTTATCGTTAGTGAATGGACTGATGATGGCATGTTGTGGTTCATTGCTAGCTTTTTTGATACGTACACCCCCGCACGCTAGACCAGTTAACTGACCGGTCACTTAAACCTCTATTCATTAAAATCACAACAATTCACAAGACAGAGGATTCCATTTGCTAACGACAATGAATCAAACTACCACAAAAGCTAGTAATGTTAGTGAATGCAATTTCAAGCTCTGTTTCAGTTCCAAAATTAAAATAATCTAGCTCACTGACAAACTAACTAGATTTCAGTTGACCAGCTAGATTATTCTGTGAGAATCCACACAAATGCTATTGTTTACAAAATAGCATTAAAGCAAAATCTAGCTCATTTACTAGATCCCAAAAATCTGGTTCTAGCTCACTTCCAAATGAGCTAGATTCATTGTATGAAACTGAAACTCAGTACTCAAATACAAACTGAGGCGCACGGGATACACAGCCAGACGAAATTGGAGGCTTTTCTTAGTGATAACATAAATTTGGGACAACAAAATGTTACCTCAAATGGTATTTCAACACACTATCCACGAACTGTGAATCCAGTAGTGTCCCTGCTGAGGTAAAATTTTGCTTGTAAGTCCCTGTCTTGAACATCCTTATGCAGCTATAATCTATTGATTCTAGCTATCATCTAAATCAAATGAGCCATCAACAGATGCCAGGAAGAAACAGATTAAAAATAGTGGCATTCTGTCATTGGATGAATTTGGCATGAGAATGCAACCTGAATCAGTTTCAGATGACCCTCAATGGGAATTTTAGCATTAAAACAGATTTTGTGGCAAGTCCCTGTTCTTGAGAGAATTCTCATTACGGTTCACCAGTGTGGATAGTTCCAGGTGTCCAGAAAATGTCTTTTAAAGTATGTTTGCAGGGCAATTTTGGCAAAACTAGGTCATAGTATGTCTTAGTAACTAAGGTAAAAAGTCATTTATGTAGTTTAGGATAAATGGTGGACGAAATAAAAAAGAGAAGAACCCCCCCCCCCCCACCTCTCCAAATTATTTCACACCGAGCGGATCCGAGGGGACTCCATGGGCCCTGCATTTCCGGATATGAACTGAACAAGAAATTTTTTATGACGTTCAAATTTTGGGAAAACGCAGCAAAGGGACTCTCGCCTTCCGAAAGATCCTGGATCATTGTCACTGAATTTTTCATTAATGATTACGCTAAATAATTGTGCAGTTTTAAGAGGAAAGATCAAATTACCTGTCCACATGCCTTGGATGGCAGGAGGTGAATACTCGGGTGGAGGTGGTATGTCCAACGGAACATCTGACAGTTTCATAGCAGTATAATAATCTGGTGGTGAACCATCTTCTGGGGGAGCAGATGGCTCCCAGTCAGAAATTTCAGGAGGCAGGGGAGCATCTTGTCCCTCCTTCACATTATTCATTGTATCGTCCATACCTTTGTTCGTTGCTTTAACACCTATTGTCTCACCTTTGTTTCGTACACATTTTTTCACTTACAGATTTAGAAGACGTAAGTCGACTTTTCCATTTCTTTCGGATTTGTACTGCGCTTCAGATAGTTCAGACGGAGAATAGTTTAAAGGCTTCATTTGAGAAATTATTGGTCACAGCTGATTTATTTTGTAGGGTAAACAGTTTGCTGTGTGGATTGATTCGTCAGTCTTTCATATGTTGGACCTTTGTTGTTACTGTCGTTCCTATGGATCAGTTGTAACCGATCGATTATTTATATCGATTTATGTCCACATGGATCTGCATGAAAAAGCAACAGAGATGACTTTCAAAGTTAAACACATTATTCATGTTGAACACTCGGATGTAATTAGATATAATAACATAAATTCCATATTAATCTCAGCTTTATAGATGTAAAGGAAGGCATAAATTCCGGACATAAATTCTCGATGAGAAGTTCATTTATTTCAATTTGAGTCTGGGAATGGAGGGCTGGTGATATCTAGACTTCGAGGTCGTGGTATAGAAATTAGTTATTATTGCTCGATACTGTTTCAAGTATTTCTGCCCTCTATTTTTCTTTTATACTGCAGCATGTCGTAGTGTGCGTGCAGTATGACCTTAAACCGCTAAAATTACTTAATTGAATTCTATTGTTTCTTTTTTTCCTTATGAAGACGCATTCTGTAGAATTCTATAGAATGTGATAAATCACTGAAGCATGAATTACGATCCATTTAAATGTTCACTCTGTTGCCTCTGTCTCTGTGGCACTCTGCTAGCACCTCAGACTCTTGAGCAAGAGGTAGTGAGTTCAAATACCACTTTTTACAAATTTTTATTTTAAATTCTGTAGAATTTTACAGAATCTCATTAGGAAAAACTCAATTGTGACATTTAGCATTTGTGATGACATTTTGGACATTTCGCCATTTCTAAAGCAATTTGCTTCCAGACACTGTGCCATAGTTTTCTCTGATTGGACAGTAATGACATCATTGTCTTCTGATTGGCTGATTGGTTATGCCCAAATAAGGTAAAGAAACATAGTTGCAGTTTAATTGGATGCTTGAGTAGTTAATGTTAGACAAGATGTTTGGAGCACTGAGAACAGACGTGGTGCACCAACATGTGGATGATGACTTGGAGAGTGACACGAAGGTGTTCCAGGGGTGACAACGTGGATACTAAGATGGCCCAGTAAGAAATGGTTGGAGGAACAGCTGGGCCCTGGCATTGGAATTTGGAAGCAGAGTGGAAGAGAAGAGAAGTTTTTGTGTTTTTGTGCTCACAGGTGGTGGGGACCCAAAAACCTAGTTTAGAATTGCCTTCACACTCTCTGCATCCCTTAAACCAGCCTTCACACCCTTTGCACCTTGCACTAGCCTTCACATCCCTTGCACCCTTTGCACACTTCACACTAACCTTCACACCCTTCCCACCCCTTGCACCTTCTCACCAGCCTCTACACCTTTCTCACCAGCCTTTGCACCCTTTGCACCTTTCTCACTAGCCTTTGCACCCTTTTCACCTTCGCACCAGCCTTTACAACCTCTGCACCTTTCTCACCAGCCTTTGCATCCCTTGCACCAGCCTTTGCACCCCTTGCATCAACCTTTTCACCCCTCACACCAGCCTTCACACCCTTTGCACCTTCTCACCAGCCTTTGCACCCTTTGCACCTTTCTCACCAGCCTTTGTACCCTTTGCACCTTCTCACCAGCCTTTGCACCTCTTGTTACCTTCTATATGGGTATATATGGTGCTTACAGTGCCATATGGCTCTATACAGATATATGGCACCATACAACTCTACATGGTGCCATATGGCTCTATATGGGTATATGGTACAATACAGCTCTATATGGTGTCATATGGTTCTATATGGTTATATGGCACTATATGGTGCCATATGGCTCTATACAGGTACATAGCACCATATGGTACCATACAGTTCTATACAGTGCCATATGGCTCTATATGGCTATACAGCACCATATAGGTCTGTATCGGTATACAACACTATATGATACCATATGGCTCTATACAGGTATGTGGCACTACACAGTGCCATATGGCTCTATATGGGTATATGGCACCAACAGTTCTATGTTGTGCCATGTGTCTCTATGCAGGTATGTGACACCATACAACTCTATAGCTTGAAACAGGTATACAGCACTATATGGCATCATGTGGCTCTATATGGTACCATACAGCTACTTACAGGTATATGGTGCTACACAGCTCTATATCAGTATGTGGCACCATACAGCTCCATACAATTCTATGCAGCTCTATATGGGTATATGGTGCCATATGGTGCTATACAGCTCCATACTGCTCTATATGTGTTTATGGCATCATACAGCTCTATATGGTGCCATATGGCTCTATATGGTTATATGGCACTATACAACACCATACAGCTCTATACAGGTATGTGGTACCATACAGCTCTATACAGCGTCATATGGCTCTGTATGGGTATATGGCATTAAATGGCACCATACAGCTCTGTATGGCACCATACAGCTCTTTACAGGTATATTATGCTGTACAGTGCCATACAGCTCTATACAGGTGTATGGCACCATACAGCTCTTTTGGTGCCACATGGCTCTATACAGGTATACAGCACTATTTGGCTCTTTTTGGGTATATGGTGCCAATATGACTTTATACGGCATGATATGGCTCTCTACGGGTATATAGTACCATACAACTATATGCTGCTCTATACAGGTATATGGTGCCATAAGGTGCTATACCACACCATACTGCTTTATATATATATGTATATGGCACCATACAGCTTTACAGGTCTGTTCTGGTTAATTCAAAGTGCTTAAATGTCCATTTTTCCTTCGAATTAAGTGGAAATTTATACTAAATTATGATTGTAATTCAAATTTTGAAAGAAACTTCGAATTACAGGTTACTTTGAATTAAGTCTTAGATTTAGCATTGAGTTTGATTTAAAGTTTGAATTAGACAATACCTACTTCGAATTAGAAAATGAAGCCACTGTACAAACAGTGCCTTTTGACCTGTAAATGACGAATGAATCATGCGTGTCACTGACTTCCGCTTCTTGCTTACCGTCACTTCACAAAAAAGTGCAAAGAAGAATTCGGGGATTTCTGGTTGAAATATCGTCGCAAAACAGTTTTTAATCAACGAAAATAGTTCTCAAAAGTTTTAAAACTGGACCAGTTTCAGATTCGCAAAGAACGAACTGCGTTATGTTGTTTATATTTGGACTAATTAAATACAAAAATAAATTTATTAAAACACTTTTAATGCATTTACTACAATAATAATTTAAACTGCAAAAACATGTTCCCACTAGTTTAAGTTCATGAAGAACCATGTCAGAATTGACGATGATAGTCATTATTATCTCTGCTTGAGTAACTTTGTTGCTGGGGGTTTCCCCTCTGGGGGAAACAAAAGATGGTGGAGATGCTTGCAATATATGTTTAAGCTGTCGTGTAATATTCAGCTCCCTCCAGCGGTTAGGAAATTACACTTCTGGTCATTATCAAGCTGCAGGTCCCCCCATCTGGTGATCTTCGGAGGAATGAGAATCCCTTACAGTTCCTCTTTAAGCATTCAGCTCCACATTCCAGTTTGGACCAAAACTACAGTGTGTATTGAGATAAACTTTTAACCTTTATAAATCTACTTATGTCACCATTTTTGCAGGTTTCTCAAATTTTGAATGGAGTTCTCCTGTAATACACAAAGTTGGCAATGTTGACATTTTTGTGTTTGCCTAAATTTGAAAGTATGATAGGTAGATAAATTCACCACATCAGTTAAAATTCAAAACATCATTAGAAATGTAAAATTACTTTGAAACTCTTTAGGTTTCTTACCTGTTTCCAATTTATTTTTATTGTACAAAGTTTTTATTGTACAAGTTGTACAAAACTGCCAATGTTGTCAATTTTGTGTACTATGGGAAAACTTAAGTGGAGCTTAGTTTCACTCTTTCATCAATAAAAATTTATTTAAACTATTTTCTTTTAAAAACATTATTCCGACCACATAGCTAAAGGTTAAATTGTTAATACCTTCTTATGGGTCATAAAACTCAATAAAAGCAATTTAATAATTACTGGAAACTGTATGCTCTTGTCAGTGATTTCAAACATGCGTAAAAAGGTGCCAGTGTCCTCAGAATTTTGTTCTAAAAATCAGCTGTGCAGTAGAAATGTTGAAGTTGCAGAAGTTATTTCCAGCTTACCTTAAAGGATACTACGTCATCACCGGAAATCTGCCTGTCACGTGATACGAGACTGAACTTCTGAGCCTTCATTACAGGGTTCGTTTCAGTAGGAACTGTGAAAGCAAAATGTTGCAATAGTGATGATGATTGTACCCGTACATAATGAACATTGAAGAATTGAGAAATTCATTTCAAACTAAATGCACAGACAGTTCTTCTCTCAAAGACCAAGTCTACATCTGATTGTGCTATGCCTAATGATATTTTGTAATTGGGGAAATGGAACACAATAGATTCAGTTGAGTTTTTCAAGATAAATGATTTGGCAGTTTATGCCAGATCTGGCAGATCTAAATCATAGTCTTATGTCTGTGTGTTTGTAGATACTTGGTATCTAAAAAGATATGCGCATTCTAGGACTAGTCTGTTACCTTTAATGGTTTTTAACATTACTCTTTACATCAGCACAAGTTAAAAAAATTATAATTTATATCTGCCAGATCTGGCAGAATCGGCCAGCTTCCTTATCGTGAAAAACTAGATTGCTAGCATATATCTATTACAGTGCCCTGTTTCAATTATTTTCTGGATAAATCTCGCACCCAGATCCACAAACAAATACTCACATACTCATCTGACCTGAACAGGATCATATTAAAATAATAACAGGATTATTAGCATAATAGTACATAATGTAGATTTAAAGACTCTATATAGAAGTAATAAGGATAAGAAGAAGTGTGTTAATGGAAAATGTAAAGTTCAATATCTCAGCCATCACGTTTGCCCCCCTCCCCAAAGCAGGTCTGTTGTTTTCATTCTTTGCAAGAAGAATTAAGTAAACCATTACCATCTCTTTCGCAAATGTACGATCCTTGCTTAGTGCATTCAAAGTCGAAGAAAACACCATCACGTAAAAAGGCTCCACAGTCAGATAGCCCATGCTCTGGAGCTCCTGTTAGATAAATCAATTTAGTTTTACTGTGATGCACCTAATTAATGGGGTTTTCCCTAAATGGAGCGGAACTTTCACTGAATTCAGCGAATTCAGAGAATCTGATAAATCACTGAAGCATGAATTAGGATCAATTTAGATGTCTTCTCTGTTAGCTGTGTGTCTGTGGCACAGTGGTAGAGTCTCTGTCTCTTACACAAGAGGTAGTGGGTTCGAGTACAGCAATCCTTTTTTAAAATAATTTTATTTTTGTCACTGAATTCGCTGAATTCAGTGAAAAGATTTAGGGAAAACTCGAATGTAGAGAATAATTGTCTCCAAGAGGCTGGAAGACATGTACACGAACCCACTGCCTCTAAAACCACAGCACTCACACTTACATAAAAATTGGTTAAAGTAATGATCTCATACTTTAAAATGGTAATTTTGACCAGATGATATGATTCATGGTTAATTGAAGTAAAGATAGAAAAGTCTTCAGTTTCTGTCTGCTTAACTACTTAGAAGAAAGCCATCAATCTCTCACTCTACATTTAGATTGCTTTCAAATTTGCACAATCCTTCTTTCAATCATGCGTCTAATTTTTGTCAAGAAAATGCAGAAAAGTTCTGATATTGTTGCGATATTGTTGGTGAATCTGTAAGGATGTCAGTCCTTTTCTTTTCTTCCACGAAAAGGAGCAATAGGACAAAAACAAAATTTTAGAAAGACTTCAAACCTATTTAAACTTAAGTTATTGTTGCCTCATATCATATGGAACAGCATTTAACACCCTGCATAAACATCCTAAAAGATCTGACAAAAACGACAATATCAAGCATTTCTGACATTAGTGTTATAATGGGAGTCTATGAGTCTATGATAATTTCTAATTTTTTATATTAATAGGGAGATCCGACTGACATATAGACTTTTCTAGATTTATTATTGGAAATGTGCGATTACTCAGTGTCAAAAATTTTGTTTTTTCAAGATTTTTTTTCTGTATGAAGTATTTTGAAATTTGAAAAAAGCTCTTCATCAGTCGGATATCACTATTAATATAAAAAATTAGAAATAATCATTTTTCAGCTGAATAGTACTCATTTCTCTCCACACTTCAAAATGTTAAAAAAATTATCTCATAGGCGCCCATTGTAAGACCCATGTTAGAAATCTTTGACATTGTCGTTTTTGTCAGAATTTTTAAAGTTCCTGCAGGGTGTTTAAGTTGGGAGGATGTAAAAACACAATTTTTTTTACATTTTTTACTAACGTATCGAAGTTAACATACCTTACTTGTATTGAACCAGAGTCCAATAAATATCATATCAACTGGTGGAATTTCTGAAGAGAACCTCATAATTTTGATGATTTCAGCAAGTTCATCAGAACTGGAAAAGTAAGGTAACTGTCCATTAACACTCTCACACAATGCAGAAGCCTCATCCCAGGATTTTAAAGTTGAAATAATGCTAGGTGTAGATCTATTATTTGTATGTGATGAAAAGATGTAGTACTCCTTTTGTAAGTTTGTCATCTGGGAAAAATTGAGACACTGGGAAAATTTGAAATTTCGGGATGTGTCATTGCAAAGAGAAATCCGAGAATCCATCTGCACTCTCAATTTTGGACTTTCATCAAGCCATATAAAATCCAATAAATTGTTGTCAAGCTTATTAACCCTCTTATTGAAGTCAAAGTCAAGCAGTTCAATTAGTTCACTCTTATTACTGCCCAGTCGGGGAGGTACCATAGCTGGGGGAGGTGGGGGGAGTACCCCAGGTGGGGCAGAGTGAGTACTTGCTGTGCGGCGGGCAGTATGCTTCTTGCGTTCATGCAGGAGGACTTTCTTGTTCCAGATCTTAATTTCAAAACTATACATTTTTCCTGAAAGTGATATTACAGTGTAATCTGATGGTTTTATTATTGAAACCCAGTCTAAGAATTTTGTCATCGTCCAAGACATCATTTCTTTCTTGGGATTTGCTAGCTCTAAACCGTGATAAGATTTTATGTAGATTTCTAAGAGGATTTCATCATATTGTCTGAGTTTTGGTATCCTCATAATCAATGTTTGTTCAGGACATTTTGTCTCCATTCTTGTATTATTCAAAGAATAGAATAACAATGGTCCAGTATTATTTGACTGCAGTACACAGGATATATCTGAAATGTTTAGTTTTAATTCCATCCAGCTATGTCTCTGTCTGTAAATATAAGTGTCTAGTGTATCAGTAAATGGTGACCTTGACCCGAAAGTGTATACCGAAACAATAGGTTCATTACTTATTCCAATGTCATCTATTCTCATTACAAAACGCATTACATCATGACCTCCTGGAATTCGCCATGATAAAGGTAATGGGCCAAAGGACTTCTTAAGCTCAAAAGTTCCTTTTGTAAAGAGATCAGAAAACAATTCAAGTGTCAACGAAGTTCTGCATATGTTTGGCAAAGAAAGTTTTTTTCTACTGACAAGATCTTTACGAATAAATTGAACAATGGTGCAAGAAGTTTTCTTTGTTGAAGATAGATAGAGCCTACGTCCAATTCCCCATTTTTGACATCCCTTGAAACGAACATCTGTGTGTGCTGTAATTGTGTTCAGATACGACATACATCTGGACTCATTCTTTTCTTTTCCATAAAGGGTAACTATTCTGCAGTCATCTATGTACAAGGGTTTACATGGAGTTTGTGAAATGCTTAGTGTTGCACTAATTCTTCCTGTGCTATTGTACCAAAAAAGAACAACAAATAGAGAAGAGTCAGATGAATACACACTTTTACTAAGAGTCTTTGATCCGTCATGACTTTTACATAGAGTTTGGTACTCTCGTTGATTATTATGTATTTGTTCACCAATTACTAAGCCTCCATAGATGCATTTCTGATTATGAGTAATGTCAGAGGTTATTTTCAATACTGTTATGTTGACTTGGAGGGTGTTATGTTGACTTTGTATTTGGACCAAACAATGACTTTGCTGACACCATTCCATTGGTAAAGAAAGAGAATCATTTGGGGGTTGTCCAGACAATTGTACAAACTTACCATTTAAAGGTAGCGATGTGTAGCTAAAGTTGGATGTTTGATTATTTATAATAGGTCCCTGAAGTCTTTGAATCATGCAATGATGGATAGATGTAATGTAGATTCTGTGGATTACATTTATTGCAGGAAAATTTACTGATGGACCATCATGCAGCACATATTGCACATTTACTGGTAATGTGAAGTTTAGCCTTATCTGACAAGTTACCCTAGTTTGAATAAAGTATATCTCTAGGAATTGGATGGTAGGCGAAGGTGCAAACTTATGAAATATGGCAGAATGAATCACCTCAGTATGAATGTTTTTTTCTGTTGTACTGGAGACAATGTCACGATCAAAAACTGTGAAAGCAATGTCCAAACTGACACTTTCCCCTTCTTGGTAATTTTCACATTTAATATGCAATGATCTATCTCGAGGATAAAAATTAAATAAGGAATGAAATCCGCAAAATTCATAATCTCCTTCATTCCAAGATTGACTTATACGCAGTGTTCCTAGGTAACAAATGTTACTTGAAAATAAGACTTCATAAAATGTCAGATTCAATTGATAATAATGATGCACATCAAATTTTAAATCAAAAAGAAGAGAGGGCGAACTGTAATTATAAATACAATACATATATAAGTCATATGGCAAATTGTAACGATCGTTACAACGAGAGGGTGAACTAAAGCTTAATTTAATTTTACCAAATGCCCATTTGACTGTTTGTATATGAACTGGGTCACTCCTATTGATTCTAATATCTACATTTCTCTCAATCAACTGGATATATTTGTCAGATAACATTAGTAATGATAACAATGATTTCTTAAAATCAGTCTGCGAGGTTAAATATGTGCCAAACTTTCTTCAATTGTGAATATAGTTCAGGTCTCGATTGAATATGTCTCAAAATTGTATCTCCTAAAATTCCAGTAGTCACAAAGCACCATAATAAGAACCATTTTGATCTAGTATTATACATATTTTTGACAGTGTACCAATGAAAGTATTACTAACGTGTTACAAAATTCACTTGCATTTATGTGCAACTTCCATTTAGATCTATTTTATGCACTACTTTTCTTAACGCTCTCTAGAGGACAAAAATTCTGGTAAGGTTTTTTCGAAAGCTTAAAATGTTTTAACTATTTCATTCTGTCACGATGGTTGTCTCCTATTCGGAAAGAAATAATCAGTGAAACTGGATTCATCTTTATCATGTTTCTACTAGTATTTCCAATATGAATGCAAACTCTGCAACAAGTGCTTCAAATTATGACAGAATGGGGAGTGTGAACGCATCATTCTGAGGAATCATGGACCGTGAAGGACACAGGTCACTATATAAAGGATGACCTGCACACACCTGATACAGTTGTTTGTGAGCAGTTGACCAGAACACACGGAATTCACAGGACAAGATAGGATGCCACGGTGGCACAAAAATCACAATCACATACCAGGTTAGCCAGTAGGCTACATTGGGATTGAATGGTACAGTTGCTACACACTGCAGAATGGTCAGCCACTGAGGCTGGGGCAGGAGTGAATGCAGGCAGTAGGAGCCAACCCCGGGACACAATATCATACAGGTTCGTGCATGATATTTAGACACTGAAGCAATAACGTGGGGAACATGGGCAGATCTAGATCTAGTAGGGTCTGATGCATGGAAAGGCCTCGGTGCAGTATACAACCGATAAACTATAGAAAGTTTCATCTGTCAGGAGACCTTTCCACTACGTTGCAGGGCAGAGTAGCCTCGACAGTAGCCCACCTGCAATCGCCAGTATGTTCGCTATTATCACAAAACAATGCTGATAACGTGCAGACAGATAATGTGACATGCACTGATCTAAATAAACAGACAGGTGCATGGACAGTCACGATGCTTGCAGACTTAAATAAACACGCGGACTCGTGGTACAAGAGGTGTGAACGCGAAATAGCAAAAACACTGGGGAGTGACCTACTTACAGTACAGGGTGTGGAAGCAGTGCACGGTGGGACTGAGGAACACACCATGTCATGTGAGGAGCTTCGAAAGGAGCTTGAGGAGCAGCAAAAACAGAATGACAGTCTCAGAATGGAGGTGGAACGGTTGGAATTACAACAGCAAATAGAGGCAGAGAAACTCAAGGCCAAAGAATGGGTACCAGCAAAAGAAAAACTAGCCAAGGCACAGATCACCATACACAGACATCATGAGCAGTGCATGGAGGAGATCAGCGAAGCTGCGACACTCAGTGTGGAGGACGGGATGTTGGTGGCATGGTTGAAAAGCAAACTGGCTGAGATGCAGGGAAAATCACAAGAGGAGGCACCCTGTGATAAATCCGAACAGTTGGCAAAACTACAAGAATTGGGAGATCAGGTGCGGGCACTCAACAGCGAGGCTGCGACACTGGCAAACCAGATTGGGATCCATGACCCTGAGGTTCAGAAAGTCTGGTCTGCGGTACCTCCAACTGAGGGGGACAAGAGACAAGATGGGGCCAACATGATACAGCAGCTACGAATGGCACTGGCACAGGGTGAGGAGCCATCGGACACCACACTGCAAAAGGAGGTCTTGAAGCAGTTCCTTTCAGCACCTAACAAACAGGTAGCCCCCTGTGGGGCAAACACCCTCAAGCTGGACCTGCTGAAGAAACTCACAGGGGAAGTGGACAGCTTCAACATGGCCAACTGGCTAGGAAGATTCAACAAACAAGAACAAGGTGAGTATGACCTTGACATGGAGGAGGGTAGAAATAAGCAGGTCAGGTCGGGTATCTTAGACAAGGCATCAGCCAACATTCACCAGAAGGAGGTCTGGCCACAGAAGAACCTACTGGAGGACTGGGCAGATGAAGACATAGAATTCAAGAACCTCTCATTTGAACACCTGGTGGCGGGGGAGGTTAGAACCATAGAAATGTGTGTTGAACCAGCACAAATACTGGGTAGACTCAAGCTGCTGTGGAGAATGGCATATGCTAAGCTTCGAGGCTATGACTGGTACACGGTGAGAAAAATGTATGCAGCTATTCTCATGTCGATAGAAGCTAATGAATACACCTGGGAGTCCAACTTTGACAGGTTTGAAGCCATCCTTTATAGGAGACCCCCTCAAGGGAATCAGGGAAGCAAGGGGGGCAACAGGGCTGAGGACAGGCTGAGCAAGAAATGGTTCTGCAGGGACTGGAACAGAGGGGGAGGATGTCCCAAGAGCTCCCCTCATAAAGCATGGTTTGGCACAGGGAACAATGCAGTGTCCAGGATGGTACACCATATGTGTGTAGTATGTTACATGAAGGACAAACAGCAGAAGGATCATCCAGAGGGAGCGGAGACATGTCCATATAGGGATTTGTGACTCATGCAGAAACAGGAAACCGGAACACAGAAGCAAGTACAACAAGAGCAAACACATGAAATAACAGAACAGGAACTGCTCACAAACAAACAATCACAGGACACTGGAAGACATAATCACAATCCCCCAGGGGCCCATGGAATATACAGGACAAACCAGTGCACAGACAATGATGACACACAGGAAAGGGTGCCACAGCACTGGGGCACCAATTGGGTCTACCTAGGAGGGGGGGAATGGGGCATGCCAGAGAGGTATAATGACATGACACAGGAAAGGGCCTTCCATAGCATGGGGGAATGGTCAAGAAAGGAGGCTGAAGTAAACAATGAAGATTTCATGTTGGCAGCACTAGTCAGACAAAAGGCATATCCAAACAGATGGGGAGCAAGGATACCAGTTAAATGCAAGCTCAACTTGGAACTAATGGAGGAGTTACTGCAGGACTATCACAATAAGGAGGTGGTAGAGTGGCTCCGATTTGGGTTGCCAGCAGGTAGGCTACCTACTATGCAGGATCCAAGGTTGCATGTACTAGGACCCACAGCCATGATGTTCAAAATAGATCTGAGGAGGTACTTCAGACAACTCCCACTGGACCCAGCGGACTACTCCCTCATAGGGTACATTATTGACGGGCAACTATGGTTTGACAAGGTTCTTCCCATGGGAATGAGGACAGCACCATATGTGGCACAGAGGGTCTCAGACAGCATAAGATACATCCATCAGAGGATGTCCTTCTTTCTACTCAACTACATTGATGACTTCCTGGGTGCAGAGCATAAGGACAGGATACAAGCAGCATATGAACATCTAACAGAGCTGCTCAGGAAACTGAGGATAGAGACTTCCCCAGATAAGATAGTACCACCTACAAAAAGAATAGAGTTCCTGAGAATAAATTTTGATGCACAAAACATGACAATGATCTTGCCAGAAGACAAGATGCAGGACATAAGGAGAGAGATAGGAACATGGCTGTACAAGGCAACAGTCAGAAGGCAGGAACTGGAAGCACTGGTGGGGAAGCTGCAATTTGCAAGTAAATGCATAAGAGCAGGCAGGGTATTCATTAACAGACTACTGGGGTGGCTCAGAACCATGGACAGGGGGGAGTCATATAGGATACCACTGGAAGCAAGGAAGGACCTAAGTTGGTGGGGCAGACTCATGCAAGAGTTCAATGGCATAGCCATAATGTGGCTGTGCAGTCATCCAACAGCAGACACAATAATAGCAACTGATGCATGCCCAGCAGGGTATGGAGGAGTTGCAGGAGTAGAGTACTTCAGGGGAAAGTTCCCAAAGGAATGGAAAGGGCACAACATAGCACACTTAGAGATGAGGGCACTCATAGTGGGGCTCAGGATTTGGGGGTCAAAACTCAGAGGAAAATACTTTTGGGTGCATGTGGACAATGAGGCTGTAGCCAGAGTGTTGAACAGAGGAGCAGCAAAGGATGAGGTACTGCAGGATGGACTAAGAGAAGTAGCCTACCTCGCAGCACAACACGACTTCATGGTCAAGGCTAAGCACATCATGGGGGTAACAAACAGAGTGCCAGACTGGTTATCAAGATGGGGGGAAAGTAATGCAAGGAGACAGTTCAGACAATTTGCCATGGATAAGGGACTAAAGCATATCAGAACTAACAGAGCCATATTACAGTTTCAACATACTTGGTAACTCATCACAAAGTAAAATTTTCTCTTGCAGTGTATATACAGTTAGCAGTACTGGATGCACAGGTGACCAGGACCAAGAGCCAAGCCATCAAACAATCCACTAAGAAGAATATACTCACACACTTGAATGCATATGAGAAGTTCTGCACAATGTTTGGACTTACAATGTTTCCTGCAGATGGACAACAACTTTGTAGATTTGGGCAATATCTCATATCCTACCTGAAGTTTTCCTCAGCTGAGTCTGTGGGGAACTATCAGTCAGGGGTAAAAACCTGTCACTACATATTGGGTTTGTCACCACCAGACACCACACAGAAACACATGCAATGGTTTACACAAGGGATCCAGAGGGTACTGATACATGAAGTCAAACAAGCAGTGCCCATGACCCCAATGTTACTAGTCAGGATCAGCAATATAGTCAACTACACAGATCAGGTGGAAATGGTGGCCTGGGTGGCTACACTACTGGGGTTTCACTTGTTTCTAAGGAAGAGCAACTTGGTACCTGATACAATGAGGGAGTTTAATGGAGAACAACAATTCAGAAGATCGGACTTTAACATCACAGGTCCCCTGGAACCCATGATGGTGGAGATTAGATGGTCCAAAACCAATCAATATAAGAAGAAGGTGTTAAGGGTGCCAGTATTGCCAGTAAATAACAAGGCAATATGTCTAGTGTTGTGGACACACTATATGCTCAACACTATCCCAGCCGGGCCCAGGGACCCAGCCTTCACAATCAAAGTACCAGGGGAGACTCTGGCACTGTCAGCAAATCAGCTGATAACCAGGATCAGGAAATGGTTGGATCTGATCAAGGAACCGTCGGCAATATACTCCCTACACTCGCTCAGGAGGGGGGGTGCAACATTTGCACATTAATGTAATATCAAGGCGGACATGATCAAACTTTTGGGCGACTGGGCAAGCAACGCGTATGAAAGGTACATTGATAGTAACATTGATGAGAGCTATGACACCATGGAGGCATTTGTCGAAGGCCTCAACAGGGTTGCGGGTTAAGTTTGGCGATCCGGACAAGATGGGCACAGTACGTGTATTAAAGACATAAAATATGCATTACAGGTACGATCAGAGTCACCCACAGATATGGAAGACGAAAGACCAAGCTGGCTGAAAACAAGTTTTCTACAAGGCAGCATCCACTCAGGGGATTCACCAAACAATGGCTGTGGGAGTGCACGATCAACACGTCAGATAGATAACTGGGAGAATGCCTTACTGTATGATGGAACATGCGCGAGCCCGGTGCAGTAAGGCAATGGAGCTGATAGCCTCGACATCGGGACTAGTACAGGGTCAAGAAGTTCGGACAAGTGGGTGCTCCCATGAGGAGCCGGTAGCACAGGATGTCGAAAAGGCAGTCAGGTTTGAATCTCAGGTGGTTATATCATGGTATTCAGACCTGGGGGAAGAAAGTGACAGTGGGGGTGAGGAACAGGAAGCAGAAGCGCAAGGGGTGGAGGAGCGACAACTAGAGGAGAGAGCTAGGAAGGAGATACTGGAGAAAGGAATGAGGTACAAACTACTGAAGTGGATGAAGAAGGAGAAGGAAACGTCCTTTCACCTGCTGACAGATGGAGCTCTGCGAGCCTGGCCTAGGGTGGAAAGGGTGTGTAGGTTGGTGCACAGGAGTAATTTGTCAGTGAAAGGATGGGGAGAAATCAGGAGCAGGGAATTAAGGATACAGTTGCCTATGGTAGTTCTAGCGATTAGGAGTATGATGGATATACAGTCGTTGGAACAGATCAAAAATGGGATAGAGTGTGTGTCTAGAGCTATCAGATCGGTGGTGCCTCACACGCGCTTGTATTATTGCAATGCACTGCCTCCCCCTGTGTGGTCCCTGCTTCTACAGCCAAGAGTGAAGGCGTACAACGAACTGTTGGAGAAGGCATGTGGAGTGGTCAAGGCAAAAATGGGCAAAATATTTTTGATAGACATGTACGGGCATTTTGTGGATGAGCGGGACATGCCCATACAACCTCCGGATAAATACTTCAAAGCAGTGTCGGAACTAACCAAGGAGGAATGCCTAGTCTACCGTATGTGT
Source organism: Haplosyllis leylae (assembly GCA_038406175.1). Lineage (NCBI taxonomy): Eukaryota > Metazoa > Annelida > Polychaeta > Phyllodocida > Syllidae > Haplosyllis > Haplosyllis leylae. The sequence continues at coordinate 6,140 of JBCAUG010004016.1, read as the reverse complement.
TTGTTCAGGGAAGTGGGCATTACAGGATATCATATCTGGGATGACTCTGATCAGGACAATTAGAAGCTTGGAGGCATTTACATGAAGAAAAAGCATGAATTGTGATCGGTTTATTTACTTATTGATGGTGAAACAGTGTGATAGTTACAGCAATGCATGTGTTATCATTGAAAAATTTGATGTACAATACGCCCAAACGTTTACAATAAAATAACTTGAGTAAAAACAACTGTGTCTGTCATATGATTATGACAGAATGGGGAGTGTGAACGCATCATTCTGAGGAATCATGGACCGTGAAGGACACGGGTCACTATATAAAGGGTGACCTGCACACACCTGACACAGTTGTTTGTGAGCAGTTGACCAGAGCACACGGAATTCACCCACCCACCCGGCCCAAAGGATAAGGGAAGGGATAGGGAATTTGAACTCGAAGGGGAGGCATTTACATGAAGAAAAAGCATGAATTGTGATCGGTTTATTTACTTATTTATTGTGAAACAGTGTGATAGTTACAGCAATGCATGTGTTATCATTGAAAAATGATGTACAATACGCCCAAATGTTTACCATAAAATAACTTGAGTAAAAACAACTGTGTCTGTCATATGATTCTCACAACAACGAAAACGACACTCGTGCAAATAATAACAGTTGTACGTGGTAATGACTACATTTTACATGTATATAGTAAGGCGCAATTAGTGGCAATTACGTTGCATACATATGGAGCCGCAGCATGAGACTGAAAAGGAGTGAAAGAATACGTATATTTTTACTGTATTTTATTTGATTGTGTAAATAGAACCGGAGTGTTAAAACTACCAACCACTACACTTGGTAACATTATTAGACATATAGTTTTCAAATGAGAAAGATATGTAAATTACAATTCACTTATCCAAGCCACTCAACCACTACACGTGGTAACATTTCTTTGGTGTACGAATAAGAAAAACGTGTGTATTACATCAATATTTATTTATTCGCGACAATTACCTGACATCAAATTGTTATTGTTGTATTATAGCACTTTCTGCGTATAAATAACACGTTAGTTCTCTTAGTTTTCTTAATTAACATGATATATTTATTAAAAACAGGGTTTTCCACTTCCATACGGAAGACAGTCAAATCTGACTCTGGAAATACCCGAGTCTCGGTACAAATCGTAACATTATTAATACATGATTGTTTACGTTCCGAACTATGTGAAAGGTGTAAACGGAGATTCGGAATAAATATCTATCTATCTATCTAATATCGCCAAAAAGTGATGAGAAGAAAGTCCTCCTGCGTGACCGCAAGAGGCCTACCACCCGCGGCACAGTGAATCAAAACCTTGTCCTATCCGAGGGTGGAGGGTGGGAATATCCCTAGTTCTGTCCTGTCGGGGGGAAGGGGTATCCCTGGTACTGTCCAGGGGTTCTTCCCTTGGCTGGACCAAAGACTGGACCAGGGGTTTCCTCAGAAAGGACCAGAGACAAGGGGGTACGCCTCCCTGTTAACAGACAGACACTTGCAGAAACAATGCACCGAAAATGTTTCTAAGTGATCAATCTACTCAGTTGAATTGCCTCCAAATAAAAGCTATTTACACAAGAAATCTATGCATATTAAAGAATTATTTCGGTGTATTTCTCTTTGATAAACTGCACTTGTTACCAATAAATAATATTTACAATTTTTTTTTACAAATGTGCTCTTTGTTGAGAAAACAACAAAATGGCCGCCAGCCTAATTTTGGAATTATACTGGTAATCGGCGTTAAAATTAAGCACCGACGAAAGACTCGGCAGTTAATATTTAGCATCAGGTATTACCTCGGATCGAGCAAAGTTTCGATGAATAATTGATTGTTGTCGAGGTTGTGCTCGATGGTAATATTGTTGCGTCAGGTATGATCTCGGTGAGGTTTCAAACAGAAACAGACACAGAAACAGACAGTTAGCCGAGCCTGCAGAAACATTATCTTCCCGTATCCTTTGGATGCGTGCAGAAATTAAGAACAAAAAGTCTTCGAAGCAGGAGAAACTTTTTGGTACATCGAGAAAGTGAAATTTTAATTTAGGTGTGACTGTGCAATCATGCCATTTTACCACCTTCAAACTTTTGTAATATCACACGGTCCCTGAATTATATTTGAACAATTTTCAAATATATTCAAATTAGGAAGCATGAATGATTTTGTCATCATATAGATTACATTTGGAATGAACATATTTGATAGAAAAAGAGAAAGAGAAGAGAAAGAACAACACAGTCACTAAATCTCATTTCAGTTTTATTCTTATTCTCTACCAATTTACCAAATGTCTTCTTCGAAATGAGATGCGTGTCGCGGGTTGATGGAAGTCTGATCGACTTTCGAGTCAATGTGAGATCTTCCATTCCCAACATCAGTGCCAGGAGAATCTCTGACTAGGTCGGACACAGCTCTGATCCTCTGAACAGCAGTCCTTGTCTCATCTATTTTGTGTACCTCTGATATACCGAAATGCAAGTGTATGGATACGATCAAACTATCTTAACTTCTGACCCTGTTGGGGGTCCAGCAAGTAGATGGAAATAACTACTGCAACAATATTAACATTAGTAGCATGTAAGGGGGCTCCAACCCAAGCCCAGGGTCTGATAGCACAGTCGCGATGTCCTCAATCTCTCACAAGGTACGTCTGATGACGAGGCCATGAAGTTAGATGTGCAGCGTGTGCGTTTACACAGAAAGAGAGAGGGCTAGCAACTGCAACCTTTGTCTGGAGGCATGGAGCTGCTGTGACACATTTGCTTGGGTGGCTACCAGTATCAACCAGTACCGCTCAACACTATACATACAGCTTCTTTTAAAGCACATTTATTTGTTATTTACTACAAATGTAAATATAATATATTTGATTGGATAACAGTTTTATTTATTTACTGCACGTGGTATTATGTGGATATGTAATCTATGGTTAGACTTTTTGTTATTTCCATATACTTTTTTCTCACCCTCACCTAATTTTGTATACATTTTTTTCTGTTTTTAGCATTAAAACATCATTTGAGCAACTTCTACCCATGCTAGAATTTTTCTATAGGTCATAAGCGTTCTAATGATATGGGGCTCATCTCTGTAGCTCAATACTAAGTGTGTCAAAATGTGAAAAATATTTTTTTGTCTTCATTTTCAGGCCTACTAATTTTGAGGGTCAGTCTAGAGTGATTATTCAACATGTTGAGTACTCACGATTTAGTGAAAATCTTGAAAACTTGTTGAATGGCCATGGCTAGACCATACATTAGTAGAAGAGGTGTCTCTTTTGAGTTTAACTCTTATTGAGTTAACTCCAAATGTACCAGGCAGGTTAGAGGTCATTTACAATATTCAGTGTTTGCAAAGTTCACTCAATGGAAGCAATATGGAAAACTTGTATTGCCCTCTCCTACAGTCCTAAAGATAATCAAGGCAACAGAACTCATATTTAAAAGGGGGTGATTGATACAGAAAGGGGAATTACCACAGAAAAAAATGATTGACTTAAAAATATAATCAGCTGTTGTGCAACAGATTGGAAATTGACTTTTCAATAGCGAAGATAGGCACTATTTTGACTATGAAATAGGGCAGGAAATGGGTCTCTTATCCTCTTTGATGAGAACTACTGTGCAAAGTTATGTTAGGCTTCGACTGAACACATATGGAAAGTTATACACATTGATGATTATTCACCAGAACATACCATCACTAAGACATCAGTTAAAACAAAACAATTTTGTTTCATAATCAGTAAATGTACTGGTACATAAAGATAAAATACATTGTAAATATGTACATTTATATTGACAATTATAAATGATTAAAATAGCATATATCTGTTTGTTAGATATCAATTTTAAGTATGATAAATGTCAAAACTATATCTTTTTTCTCTTTTTTATGTGACTTTTTCTCCATTTTTATCTTCAAAACATGTGGTGTTAGCAACTTTTAACTATGCTAGAATAATTCTACAGTTGATATGCTTCGAAATGTTACATTTAGGTAGCTCAATTCTATGTCTGGCAAAATGTGATGTTTGATATTGAGACTTACTGCACTCTCTCAGTGAGTGCCACCCAACACAGTGCCAGCCAGTATCTCCAGTGAGCATGGCCTAGCTGCTTGACCTAGCCCTCTCCTTGTGTAAACACACACTACACATCTAACTCTGTGGACGAGGCCAATTCGGAATTGACTGCCCCAAGCCTAGAGAGGCATGAGTATTTATATACAGGATTCTTGGGGGGAGGAGGGGGTGTGGTCATCCAAAAGGTTTTAGGCAGCATGTGTGAATAATAGCCTCCAAGCAGATGGTTATTACTCACATTCCTACTCCAGGGCTGGGACATGGACTTCAAGCCCACATCCCAGTCTCGAAATTGTTCCTATGAACTGCTAGCCATGTATTAATCAGCACAATTAGCTACAATACTTAGTAGGGACCAAGGGCAAACTCCGGGATGGGAGGTCAGAGGACAAAACATTACTAGAAAGGAATGTAAAACATGGCGTTGCAATTGACGAATGGATATTGTTGTTCCAGGCATTGTCGTGGTCTTTAGGGACAAAATAGCATTGAGATTAGTGTCCGTGTGCATGATTGGATAACCGACTTTATGTTCATTTCTATGCTGAAGTCAGAACACCATGGCACATACAATGACAAAATAATTTGTTCCTCGTACAAAATACATTGGGAATAAACATATATTTGACAGTTGTTCAAATGTACACGTAATATGGAAGGACAACACCGTGGATACGGACTTTGGAAGGGACTAGCACTTTTTTGTTTAGGTCACAGTGACAGGTAATTTTATCACAACAGTAAATGAGCCAGAGTAGGAATTTATCTCTGAGACTTTTGTAATGTAGTTTGCGGATGAAATGTTTCAACTTTAAGTGAGTTTATGTTAACAAGTATTCAATATTTTTAGATCTAGATTTTGCTGTATATAAAAATTGTCAAGCACTGCGTCACCCGACATACAGACAAACAGTGTCTCTTTCCATCAACTAAATGGCTTTTGACAAGAACTGCACCACAAATCTAGAACCACCTCCTGCCTCATTTATCTGAATTATTCCAGGGAGGCCTGGAAACCTGGGCCCTGACTCTCAATTGGGAGACCCCAGTGTTCAATTTAAGAGCTAAATAATGAATTGTAGAAAGAGTTGAGCAAAGTAACTTTTGAAATGGGAAAAATTGTCTGCTACACCTTTTACATACATTTATCTAATTTTATTAGCAGCATGGAGGATGATGGAGGAATGTATTTCTCCAAAGATGTATTTTTAAGATCCTTTCTTTTCAAACTTTTATTCCCCTGGATTTTTATCAGTTTTTTGCTATCCTTTATATATTTTTTAAATAAGGTTATGAGAAAAACTGAAGGATTAATCAGGGAATTAATTGGAATTCCAATGACAGTTGTCCATATTACCAAGTCAGTTGGATAATTTGGGAGGAACATTGCTGAAACAAAAATAGTATTGGCTGGAAACCAGCATATTATGTTCAATAAAGTGATAATTATCAACTGAATCATAAGAGAAGTATTTGAAGGTTGATTTGATTTTGAGCTTCTGAAGTTTTTATCAGACTCATTCACTTTAGTCACCAATAAACAATACATGATTGATATAACAAAGGATGCAAATGATTCAGTAAACACAGTGCACCATGTGATTACTTTAAATGTCAAAAGTGAACCTGTTGGATCCAGAAATGGTAAGCATAAGCTCAGTGCAACTTATTGTGTGTAAGTTTTGTGAATAGTGTTATAATTAGAGATGTTACAAAGGAAAATGCAAAAATTGAATACAAAATCTTTAAGGCAAATTGTGTATCTTTAAATTTTGATATCAATGGATAAAGAACTATATTAAGTCTGGATGAAGACAGACAAATTAAGCTTAGTTGTGATAATATAGTGAACCAAATAACTATTCCAAATATTATGAAACAAAATAAACTTGATCTCCAGAATTCTTCTTTTACAAAAAACACTCCCCTGAATTTTTCATTGGCTATCCAAATGTCACCTATATTTACACTGTCTTGGTTTGTGTAGTAAAACTCAACCCCAGTCAGAATTGAGTGTCCGCCAGGTCA
>JBCAUG010004005.1:0-11437 GCA_038406175.1 Haplosyllis leylae | reverse complement strand
TGACATTTGACATCTTTTTGACAATTTGACATCTTTTTTAACTTAAACCACCTCAGCCCGTCACAGGGCTATTTTTTGTTCCTGTTCTTAGAATCAAGATCAGCCGATTGCGGGAAATATTTGTCGGTTTGAATCTATTTTAGATTGTTGACAGTTCTGAACATTGCACACGAACACCATTGCTGCGAAACGTGCAAACCATGTTTGGGATGAAGGACATAAATTTGTTTCTAAAACTAGAAAACATGCAGATCACAGGTGAATGGCTGATTTCTTCTAAATTTGTAAAATCAATGCAGAGTTAACGTGGTGGACACAGGGCTAACAGAGAATTTAGATGCTCCTTTTCCAGACAGAGGAAACGCAGAGATGTTGTCTAAAATATTAAAATGTACTTTCAGACAGAGAATTTACCTCCAACACAGGGAAATTTTATAGTTTTAAAAAGTAAAGGGTATACCAGGGTTGTGCTGAACTGTTTCTGTTATCTTTTGACTTTTGTAGTTACTTTCGAGTTACTGTAGTAAACCGGGAATTAGAATGAGGTATCTCTGTTCTGGTAGTGGAATAAATGTTATTTTAATGCCAGGGAATCCTTATCAGGGTGTGGCAATCCTGTAAAGCCTTTTCATAGATTTGTAATGTGTACAGTTGACATTTTAGGTTCGTTTAAGATTCGTGGCGTGATCAACCAATTGCACAATTTGTCCCCAGGAACTGGAAGTGAGAAACATAAGATAGTGACAGCGTCTGCGGGGAATTATGGGAAGGCTTTTGGTTACTTAGCCAGTAGATTAGGGCTGAAGGGTTTGGTTCTTCTTCCGGATACAGCGCCCCAAAACAGGACTAAAGTCATAGAAGTAAGTGAATGCTGCTTCTTTTGTGAAACAGGGTGAACAATACATGTATTTCATTCACATTAAATTGACATGAAACATATTTTAGGCCTTTCCAGGTATCACCTCTCAAAGATGTGGTCTCAGTGAATTGGATGATGTCATCCACAGACTAGCTCAATGCGAAAGCATGTATCACATAAAACAAGATGACATCGTGAACTTTGCTGCTCATGGAAGGTAAAAATGCCAAAACAGTTGTAGGTCAAATCGGAAAGAGGTGCATGGGAAGAATATCACACGAGGCCAATCGAATAACAAATTCCACCGAACCTAATCCCAGGAAACTTATTTCCATTGCCCCTTTGCGCAAAATAGTTTTGGTTACACTTTGTAGTATTTGTCTTGGTTCATTCTCAAATACAGTGTATTGTAAGAAAATGGCTTCTTCATGGTCCGAGGGGTTCTGTATTAAAAGAAAAAATTTGAGAACATGAAGATATCATAATTTCCCATGCACACCTGATGACGTTGACCTATTAAATATAACACTTCATTTATTCTACTAACCCTGTGTTGATTAGGATTTTGGTGTTGAGACAGAGCGAACCTCCACTCCAGAACTGTGGCCGACAATACATAGGTATGAGCGAGAAAGGGGAATGGTGGAGATGCATTCCTTTGATGACATCAAATTAGCTCTAGGCTATGCAAGGTACACGAGTACGAGTAAATGTGAGATCAAATTTATTTCAACAGAGTAACTACTGCGGTCTTTTGTAAACTGGCTTCATGTCCTACGCTTGGTCTTCCGTCCCTTAGCATTGCCCGACTATTGTGTGCACAACCTGCCTCCAATATCAACCGAGAAAATCACATCATTCCTTTCTTTTCAGTGTTGGTTTTGAAATACTTGAGGATATGGCAGAGGGAGAAGAGGGAACACCAGATGTAGTGTTAGTCTGCTGTGGAGGAAGTGGGCTTCTGTCTGGAATATCCGCGGCCCTAAAACTCTCCTGTACCAATTCCAAGTGTAAAATCTACGGAGTGGAGCCATATGGAGGTAAAAATTCTTGTCGTTGGAAGATTTTTAATACCATGACATATATTTGATGATTTTCTTTGTTGATTTTCTAGCACGGACTATGTATGAAAGTTTTGAGCAAGGAAAAGCTGTTTCTATGGACGTGAAAACAGTTGCATCGGGATTATCGCCGCCAAAAGCAGGTGACACATGTATAAATCTACATTAATTGATTCACTGCACAGCTCAGGTGACACATAGTAGACAGCTAAATTCGATATTTTTTTCGGGAGAAGATTCCTATTGCCCGCTTGATATTATTCCTTCAGGTTTTCACTATAAGTAAATCTGAAAGATCTGACAGAAATACAATGCATTTTTTAAGAATAATTACAATTTAAAATTTAAAGGTAAGGATAATTTAATATTTCCAGTACTTGATAGATTTTGGGTATATTGTCAAATAATAAACACAAACAACAGCAAGGAGTAGAAATACACTTCTCTGTGAGAAATGCTTATCGTGAAAAACTAGCTTGTTATATTTACTTTCAGGAGAAAACACGTACCGACATTGTAAGGAATTTGCTGATGGTATTATTCTTGTAACAGATGAAGAAATTGTATCTGCCATGCTTTTTTTGTATGATAGAGGACTTGTAGTTGAACCATCAGGTGAATACTCTCTCAAGCATTCAACAAGGGACTTTTCTTTCCTTCAACTCATTTGCATTGGCGAACCGACGGGGTGGGGCCCGTCGCAAAATGTTCTCGATTTCACGCAGTTTGTCAGGACGCAGTTTGGCTAGGTCAAGTCTGGGGGATGGGGAGGGAGGGTACCCTAACCCCCTCCACCAGCCCGCTAGGTCTGGTCCAGTATGATAAGGATGGGGGCCGTGATCGTTATTGCCTCGTAATGTTAATGCTAGGCTGTCTTTGTTTCTCATGTGTTGGCAAGCTTTCTTGTTACCCCTAAGCGTCAAGTAAATCCACTTGTACAATATGTTTTCAGGAGCAGCGGCATTTGCAGCGTTGTACCACAACAAGGTAGCAGCAGCGACACCCGGAAGTAAGGTCGTGGTGATCCTTACGGGAGGCAACATCTCCCCCGAAGAATTAGTGGACCTACAACGTTACAGAAAATAGAGTGACAGTCGGACAAACATAACAAAGATGTATTTGTTGTGGATTCATCCTTGTGTTTTCGTAGCCTGAGCTTCTGATTGAGTTCTGAGGATCTGTTGCGATCAAGGAATCAAGGTCGTCAGTAAATGATTCTGGGCAATAGCATTACACCAGATTTCTGCTCACCTCATTTACCAATGAACTTGATTCCTGTGTGAGAATCCCGTCCAATGCTATCGTTTTGATTTGCCTGGAATCAAGCTCACTTACTGAAGAGCTTGATTCCAAAACCGAAACAGATGCTCAGAATTCAAACAGAAGCTGAGGCTGAGAGAATGCACATCCTGACACGCCGGGATTATGTTTCAGATTCATCTTTTTCCGTAGATGTACGGATAATCCTACCGGTACCGTAAATTTCCGTTCCAGTCAAAACAAATTTCAATGTTAATGTTGTTGTTTTGGGTTTTCTACAGTGAAGGTAATCCTATGTACGCAACTTGTCATTCTACAGTGCCAATAGCATTATTGGTATCATAGAATGGTTAAAAAATCTGAATCTGAAACATGATCCTAGCGTGTTTTACACATATTTGATTGGAATTAATTAGATGATACTTATTAAGTTAAAGGGAATAAAAGCAGCATAAAACTTTCAAAATATATTACATGTTTGACCACTTTGGTTTTTACAGAGATTGTCGATAATGAACATCAATACTTATAAGATATATCAAAGCATCTGAAATAATTTAAATAAAAAGTGTCAGTTGACACACAGTGTAAACAAGTTAATTTGTCTATTTTCTCTTTTTCTTTCCTTGTTTTTGTATTTTACTTTTAAATTCATGTTTACCGTTTTTAGGAAACTGAAAGAGGAAGTTGAGTTTGGTTCATAATTTCATAAATCGGAACAGCTGAGCTGCACCATGTGTCTATCTTGTCCTTTTTATATTTGTGTCCTGATTGACGTCCTTGTTTTGAACCTTTAGAATGATAACAAAGAACGATAGAGTTTGATAATAGGAGGCAAAAGTTGAAAAGGTTACATATAAAAGTACAGATTTCCTCATTGACCGGGGACATCAAGATGGACAGTCAGATTATGAAGGAAACCTCACCTCTTAAAACGTGCCAATTTTGGGTTATGCCTGTAACAGGGTGAGCACTTTACTATTTTCCTCGGGATAATTGAAAGGAAATATTAGCTATTGATTTTTTTCATTTAACAAGCATGCGACAGGTTGCATTGGAGACTTATCCAAAATGGCGCTCTGTTTTGGTGTGAGTATTGTGAACATTTAAACAGACATTGACCGAAAATCAGGATGTGGAAGTCCCATATTGCTCTTAACTTGCTATTGAAACAGTTTCAAAATTCTAGAACAATTGCTACAGCACAAATATTCAAAATATTCTTCATGTCCATACCTTCTCAATTTTATAAGGTCAAATAGCACTGGCCAAATGATTAGCAAAAAGGAACGCTGTGCGGCACGCGTAGATTTTTTTCCAAATGCATTGAATTCGATTGAGCCTTTACTTTATTTTAAAGAATGTTTGTGGTAATGCTGAACACCTCTATCTACAACACGTACGGACTGCTATTTCTCGAACTGGAGGAAACGTTTTCAGTATCTAAATTTACACTTGGTTGGATCTACAGTACTTACTGCATCATGGGGTTCTTTGTCGGTGAGTTGACCAACTCCGACACCTGACACAATGATAGTCCTTTCCCATGATAATTGAATTTGTGGATTTTCGGAACTTCAAGGTGGCCACGGCACAGGAAAAAAAAGAAATTTCTGTGGAATTTGAATTTGGAAAAAGGGAATTTACAAAAAAATATCAAAAAATAGGATTTTACACAGAGAATTTACTTCCAACATAAGGAAAAGTTTGAAGTTTTAAACATTAAAGGATAATACCAGGGTTGCGGTGGGATATAGCTACAATCTTTTGAATCTTTTGAGCAAATTTTAAATTGGCACCACTCAATAATGGAATATAATTTTGCAACAGCCTCCATTGCATTTGTGATTGCGGTTTAGGCAATAATATTAGTAGTTATCCCTGGGTAGTGATAGTGGAATGAATGTTGTGAGGCCAGAAAAAACATAGGGAAAAAGTTGAATTCATAGGGAACTTTGTCTTGATCGGATTGTGGTGACCCTGAACTTTAAAACAGTAAAATTCTTGTATGCCCTTTTACCATTTATTTTTAAAACATTCAGGCTTTATTACTTTGGCAGAGATCAATGGCTTCCCCACAGAAATGAAGAAACATATTTTGTATTTTAGGACTTGTTTGTCCTCATATGATAAAGAAGTTCGGTTACCGTCCAGTGTATTTGGTGGCTGCGGCTCTTTTCCTAATTGGTGCTGTCCTGTCGGCATTCACTCCCAATATCTACTGTATGCTTGTATCCTTTGTTGTCATTATAGGTAAAGTAGTCATCGCTACTTCTTTGGACGGGTTTACTAGCCACCGCCCGTATTTTGTACTGATGTTGTCTCAATACGCAAATGTTACATCTTATTGTGTCGTTAAACAGACACACATATACCCCAGCACAAACTCAAAATAATTTAGTATATATGATATTGAAATTGAGAATAAGTGATTGGCTAGGTTATGGTTGTGCTATAATCTAAGTTATATTTTTCACATTTCCAGGAATGTCCGTGTTTACCGCCATGACAATTCAAAACACAATGATTCAAGAACATGTTAAGACGAATAAGGTCTTGGCCACATCAGTTTTTACCACTGGGTACGCTATCAGTGGATTTTTATGGCCAATTCTGTACAGAGTATTTCTTGACCTCTACTCATGGAGAGGAGCATTTCTATTGCAAGGAGCTATTATGATTAACAGTTCCATCTTAGCGATGATTCAAACATCTAATTTTTGGAAGAGTGAAATTCTGCAACAAGAGACAATTTCTGAACAGAAGGAGGGTGAATGTGAAAAAATAATGAATAATTTAGGTGACAAGGAGAAGCAAGATGGTGAAGCAGATATACACTTTTCACACCTGGATGTCCAATTTCCTGAGTTAGCTTCTTTTGGCCAAAAAATTAAGCAAGTTTTGAAAACTGACTTAAATTTCTGGGACTGTCTGATCATATGTGCGTATTTCCTGTATTGTTGTGGAGACACTTTTTCACATTTTATGATAGGAGTGAGGATGGATTACATTCAACTTACAAGAAACCAGATAGTGACAGCAATGTCATCAAGGGGTGCCATTGGTTTGTTGAGAATAGCACCTTGTTATCTCATTGACAAATGCAAATTAAACAGAACTAAAGTGGCATCACTATTAAGTTTCCTGTTGGGACTTTTGACTATGATATCCGTAACATTTACGGGGTTTCCTGCCATTTTAGTGTACTTCATTGTGTGGGGAATAACTCAGTGTAAGTAATTTTCGGGTTTTAGTGTCGTCTAAGAAGAAATGTACTTTCATTCGCATTCAACTATTTTAGATCTTTATTATTATAATGCATAACATTTATTCTTGAATTTAGCTGTGTTTTTCAGTGTAATTCTTCCCGTATTTGTTGACGTTTTTAATGGGGAGAGAGTTCACAGGGCGATGGGATGCAATCAAATGGCCTACACACTGGCTACTTGTTTGAGCATGCCTCTTTCTGGTAAGTGGTAAAAGGGGTTTGCATTCAAATGGAACGAATGCCTTGTTGTCTCGAATTAAAAGGTCAAAATTTAGTAATCTTTACCGCCCGCATCCGAAGGATGAGAAAGGCAAAGTTTTCAGTTTGTTTGTCCGTCCACTAGAGGGGGCTACCCCATGGCCTCTGTCCCAGGTCATTTCTGGGCAGGTACCCTGGAGGTACCCCTGGCCTCTGATCCAAGGTCCTCTCCAAGGGAGAAGGTAGTCCCTGACCTCTGGTCCCAGGTCCTTTCTGGGAGGGTACCCCAGTCTCTAGTCCCAGGTCCTTTCTGGAAAAGGGAGGTATCCCCTAACCTCTGGTCCCAGGTCCTTTCTTGGGGAGGGGGTGCCCCAGTCAGGTCTGGAACAGGGGTACCCCCTCCCCCCAGACAGGACCAGGACAGGAGTATCGCCCCAGACAGGACAGGGGTATCCATGGACAGGATATGCTGCAGGCAATAGATCTACACCTCTTGTGGTCACGCAGGAATACTTTCTTGTTTTGTTAGATATTCAGTTCCTACCCTTTTTGGGATGGGGATGATACAATCAACAGCTTTGAAGGACATTTAACTTGTACATTCCCATATTTTGGAAAATATTGTGAAATATTCAACATCTCATGGCCTAAAGTTGCATTTTTACAATTATTTCACCATATTCTCAAACACGTGTTAATTTACAAGTTCAGTGTCCTTCAAAATTGTGGATTGTGTCATTGTCCACCTAAAACAAATATGTAGGACGCGAATATTTTCTGGACAAGTACTCAATTTTGACCTTTTCTACCAAGAAAATCAGTCGCTCATTCCATAGCGATCCTTAGTTCATTCCTTAGTTATCTAATCGCTCATTCCTTAGTTATCTATTGTTCCTTGTGCAATATACTCAATCAGGAATACTTCTTTTGTATTGTGGAGGTGTGAACAATTCAGTGAACAAGACAGTCCCCCATTAACCTCAAGAGGCAATACTAACCACGGTCCCCGTCCCTCGTTTTTTCCTTACTGATCATTCTAGACTTCCTGATCATGCTAGATCAGGCCTGGCCGAGGTAGTGGGGGAGTGGGGGGAAGGTGGGGTGATGCCTCCTTCCAGCCTCGTCCTTCTAGACAGGAACTTCTGGGAGCAGGGCGGGGTGAGTCACCTACCTACCTGGCCAGGGCGGGGTGGTGTCCCCTTGCGAACAAAATCACACACATGAGTGATAACATTACCTTCCCACGTATTTCGTACGTGGTCGGTAACAATGGCTGTCTGGTTGGTTGACCGTAAAAAAAATTAAAATTTCATGGCATTTCAAAAATACCAAAAACCAAAATGTGTTTCAGGACATTCTAAGCAACTTTAATTTAATCACTCATCATCTCATATTGTTTCATTTCATCATCTCTCTTCAGCTCTTTGCATCTTAATCAATTTATCTCTTCATCTACCAACCTAAAGCAAAGTTACAGTTAAATTAAATCACATAATCAGATTGGACGCGACACAATGCTGGTAAGCATTCTTGTTGAGGCCATTCTTTGTTTTTTTTGTCATTTTTCTTCCCTACCTTTCTGGGAAGAACGATGTTATGGGGAATTGAGACATGTCGATTTGGTTAACTGTACTCACTTTCTAGGTAGGAAAATGTCCTGGTTCGACACTAGTTTCGGTTCACAAATCCAGTTGATTGTAATTTTGATTTTGACTTCTGTCCAGTCCAGTCACCATGAAGAAATGAAGTATCTCGTCTTTGTATTATAGCTTTTGCCTTTTTATTTTTCAGGAATCTTATTGGACTGGATGGAAGACATAAATATCCCCATTTTACTCTTTGGAGGGCTACAAGTTCTTGGTGCATTCCTTATGCTAATCATAGCTTTTTGCCAAAAAACGATCACTGTTTAGGATTCGCATTGCACATTTTCAAATTTCTTCGCTGTTTAAAATTTTCAAGTTGTGGATTATTTCCCCCTGCTAAACATGACAGTGTACACTTGAACTGTTGCCAAGTATTTCTTTTTAAAGGACACTTTTAACTTAGTTTTACAATTGGAACATAATAATTTAAAATTATGACATGATATATGCGTAGAGAATGACCAGTAATGAACCTTAAAACTGTTGTAAAATTTGATAAAATAATAATTTTCCTATTTTAGGACAAAAAATTTTTTTAATTGACCTTGTTTATTCCCGAAAAAGCAGTGGGATATACTCTGGTCGGGTTAATTGCTCAATGTTCATTGGAAAATAAGTTTTGTTCCACAGTTGACAAGATCATTTTGTAGACAAACATAAATGGGAAGAATTTTACCCGACTTGCGGCTGTACATCCTTATGTTACGGCTTTGAAGAGAAATGGAATTTATTTTTGTGGTCATTGGCTAGTCACTTGACTGGAGTGTGTCGACGACAGTTTGCAACGGTTTTGGGACCGTGCACAATTGACAACTATCGATGCATGTTGAAGAAGATTTATTTTCATATGAAAGTCTCTGTCCAGGTTGAAAATATATCAAGATTCTACACCACAAAGTCGCAAAAAGTAACACTCTTTTGTCTTAATTACCTTTTGTGTAGTGGCACCTAGAATAAATTATTTTTAATAACTAATCCCATATTGGTCTTTAACTATTACAGATTGACTTTTTGCACATATATATCTAAAGAGTGCTTTTCAGAGCAAATTGCACGGAATCTTGAATTGTTTTATAGAATAGTTTTTCACGATAAGGTAAAATTTACATTTTAAGTTTGAATTTACATTGAGGAGTTTTAAAAAGTTTCAGCAAAAAATAAAGTTGCCTCTGGTTGAACTGTAAACGTTGACCATTTCTGGGGTTAGAAGTCTAATGCTAATGCAATCGTACCAACCAGACATGTGCTATTTGGGAAACCTTTAACTGAAGTTTGTTTTATGAACTATTTCACATTTTGGACTTTGATCATTTCTTGAATCAATTTTTGAAGTCAAAATGACAAAAAAATGACATCATGAACATAGTTTAAATACTGTCTCGTGGCGTGAAATGACGTGGGGTTCAACTCTCACTGGAGGTAGCAACTTTTTGCTGAAACCTTTTAAAACTTCTGAATATAAATTCAGGCTTCAAATGCCAATTAGATCTTATCATGAAAAACTCGATTGAATAATAAATGAGTTTCCACTTGCCCAATCAGTTACCTCATATTCACAAAGCAAAACATTCGTGTTTTTTTGATTTTGGTTTTGGATCTTGCTAAATTAGATAAATTAGACTAATTCATCTAATTACACATGGACAGTGGAATTGACTAAATCTTGTTAAATTAGATGAATTAGACTAATTCATCAAATTACACATGGACAGTGGAATTGACTATCCATGGATAGGTGAAATGTTCATTTGCACTATTTGCATATAAATGTAGGCAAAGCTGCCTGTACCTTCTGCAATGAAATAGCTCAGTTTGGAGCAATTTACAGGTATCCAAGTTCTCCTGGATTGAAACTGGTATCAGTAAGATGTGAACAGAACAGGAAACTAATGAATTACCATAATGGGTTAACAGTTTATTATATATTGAGCCAAAACTATGACGTGACATGAATTAAGTTGAAATACCCACAATTTTGCCCATCCCTCAGGAATTACCTACAAAACTGAAACAAAAAAAGTACTGTAATTTAACCAATGCAGCCCTATTTATATAAAAGACACACATACTCAGACACATGCTACACACTCAAACACACAAATAACTGTCTTTAAAGCCAAAATTCAGTCTTTCCTGTCAAGAATGACAGGAATGACCAAATTTCTAGTTATTATTTGAGTTATTTGTTACCAATATCACTGTAATTACATACAAAAATATGAAAATATGTGAGAGAGACCAATTTCCTACCTCCCCAGAGACCAGTTTCCACCCTGACACAGTAATACCAAATGGAGTCCCTGGAGTACAGCCAATAAAGGAGACCCCAGGACATGACCAAAATAACCAGAAAAACACAGTATTACAATGAGCAATGAATGCAAAAAGACCAAAATCAAGAGACAGAAATGACACAATGTTCATACATAGCATTCTAAACAAACTTCATGAAAATAACCAAAAATAGGATTTTTTACAGTTATTTGACCAAAAGTTAAGAGATTAACCTTTAAAAATTACCATTATAGAGAAAAACTGTCATTTATCTGGATTTTTAGCAGAGCTGTGAAACAGCTTTACTCTTTAAATGGAAAAATGATTTTATGAAATGAAATGGAGTTTGGAGCAATCTGATTGGCTGAGAAGCAAGTCACATGATCTGAAATGAGATTTCATGAGAGCTAGAGTTAAAAGATACCACATATTCATTAACAGTTTTTATGGATACCACAAATATATTTTTTTGGGAGAAAATTGGCTTTTGTGGATGATTTTTAACAGTCCCTGTGGTGTCTTTAGTGAAATCTCCAGAGATTTGAGCATAAAATGAGATGTGTGAGAGAGTTTGTGGTAACTTTTATCAAAATCTCATGAGATTTCAGCAAGAGAGAGAGAGAGGGTTTGTGGTGTCTTTAGTAGCATTTTTACTAAAAGATACCACAAACTCTCTTGCACACCTCATTTCATGCCCAAATCTCACAATATTTCACTAAAGACATGCAGAATCTGATAGAGGAGACCAAGAGCTTTCCAAAACCTTTTGCAGATTGAAAATCAGACCATTATTAAGGAAGTTACAGGCATTCAAAGATTGGTAATTTTTCGACTTCTAATAGCAACTGAAGTGACATAACTTCTTACGTCT
>JBCAUG010003994.1:0-11440 GCA_038406175.1 Haplosyllis leylae | reverse complement strand
GACCTTGATTGACATAGGACTTCAAACGCAAAGTTTCATTGTTTAAATCAGCACAGGTCCCATGGACCTATTTTTATAATTTGTGAGGAAAAAGAAAGAAAGAAAAATTTCGCACCATCACTGTGTGCCGTTACATTCTGTGTGCCACACGCTAACTCTTCACCACATCTCGCTTGTAAATGGATGTGTCGGGAAAAATTCAGTGTTTTACACAACTTTCAAACGGAAGATCATCGGGCGGGGGGAAAGTCTCAATAATTGAGGTAAAATATTAATAAAGGCAGTGCTTGCAACAAATACAGCAACCCACAACTACTAACTATGAACGATGATGTAGATATTTCCATTTTTCCGTAGTTCTGCTATGTACTGTATATGGAGCTTAAAGTAGGATGGATAAAAAGATATATAAAGATGTACATACAAATTAGAATATCTAAATTGTGGCCTATCTATGATTTTTTTTTTTTAAAAGTAGCAAGTTAAATTATGTGGCCTTTCAAAAGATGACGGGTCATTTAATAAACTGAAGTCAGAGTGACGAACTATTGATTTAGGCGGATATGTCTTTTATTTACAACTTTCCATTGTGGTTTCCACTGAAGTCCAGACTTACCCAAGTCAGGCAGCCTGGTTTCATCACTTGACCAAGTTACACACCCCATACTTTAGTGTCTATGATAACTTTTATTTAGTTTGAGATAACAGACAAAACCGAAACTATCAACAAGTATTTCTCAAAAACAGATCGGTTAAAAACAAGAAAAATAGCATTCAATCCAATCACTGAATTTATCGCTTGAAATTATGACAATTCTGATTTTCCATCAAAATGGGCAAGCCTTCACTCATTACAGACAGTTTAATTAGTGTATGACTAGTATTTTGTGTCATATTGTGTCTTCATTGTGAATTGTTGACTGTCCAGGTGACATGTTGAGAGATGAGGCGGATAAGTCGTCACCGCCGGGTGCAGCGGCCGGTAGGAAGAAGATGCTGCGGAAACGACGACCGCATACATCGGTGCCAGACCGCTCCCCAAGTCTGAAGCGATCGGCCGAACAGAGAGGCCACGCCGTGGGGTCAATACAGGCTCAGAGTGCCAAAGGTGAAGGTCATTTACAGAAATACTCATCCTTTCAGTATTCTTTCAGATTTTTGGTTTGTGAATTGTGTCAAAGAAAATAAAAGTGATCCTAACTTGAGGAAGAACGACACTTTTGTCAAATTTAGAAGAAACTAAAGTCTTTGCACTACTGAGACAATCTCTTGCTTAAATCAAGATTCCAAATGGTAACAAGGCGTATCAGTACTATTCACGTTCTTTTGACAAAAGGTACTAATCTCTTGCAACATTTTCGTTACCAAGAAATATATCGTGTTGCAGGTTCCTTTTCGGAAGACGATTGGCATATAAAAGTAACCACAGATTCACTAGTCTATTTCGTATGTGCTATGTAAGTAGCTCATTATTGATGTCATTGAATATGTTGTAAATATACAAGTGGACAAGAGTAATTTTTTTACCAGTGACAAACTGTTGCAAACATTTTCGAATTTTTTTTCCCAGTATTTTTAGTATCACACTGACAGGAATCTTTTATTTCGTTGTTTCAGATTGTTAGTGCTAGTCTTATTCAACGTGCTGTTATTCTACAAGTTGTGGAGTTTGGAGAGTAAAGCGTCGTCACTTCACCAGTTTGCACACAGACACACAGACCCAATTTATGCACAGTACGTATTCCAAGGCCAATATGGTGATTCATTTGAGAACCGATTTCATGTTTACGATCAGAAAGAATAGTAATGATCGCAGTGTGGTTGCAACAAGAAACGTCCAACATACCGACAAAAAATCTCATGAACAGCCATTTTAGTATGTGACACACATTTTTGACAGTAATAAAATGTTTTTAGATGTAATTTTTTTTTTTCAAATAAAACGTGTTTTGGCGAAGTTGTTAGTTGTTAGACACAGCTCTTCTCTTACTGAGTGGCGTTCTTGTTACTTTCAGCCCTGCGTCTCCCCATCACCACCACCACTCGCCGGACGAATGGAACCACGTGATCGAGCAGCAGCATCGGTTACATGAGTTGGAGTTGGAGCGATGGAAGGACGTACTTACCGCTTCAGTATCACTAGTAGACCAGGTACGGATAAACTGTAACGCGCATCAAATCCTTTCGTAAACAGTCACCACTTCGAACAGTCAATATTGGATTCATTGGTAGATCAGTTTGGAAAGATTATACCAAACATGGTCTTTATTGAAATCCCATTTTGTAACAGGGCTGGTCTGTGCAATCAGATGGTGGCTTATTTGTTTTGTGCAATGTATCTCAAGACAACACAATGTTCTGTAATTTGAAATATTCCCTCGTATATATATTTCAGATGAAAATAACCTTACAAGAGCTACTTGCCAATATAGAACACAGAACCCAGTTACTGGCTGAGATGGTTCAGCAACAGAAAGAAGCATCAAAACACTGACATCTATCGAGGGGAATGGGAACCAACCGCTACTCTAACGCATCCTGGTGGTACAGAGTCTGTTGCTATTTGTGGCATCAGCTGATAGAGGGTGACGGGAATGTCCAATTAGAAGCTGTTCCACTGCCATCAAACTGAATCGGTGGGAGGGACTGGAATGGATGTTTCTGGTATAACTGCTCAGTATGGGTAGCGACAGTTTTACATGGCAATTACTGCAAACCTAAGTGACAATTTTCCAGCTTTTAGCAGCAAACGTTTACAGTGTCACACAATTCTCCACCACAGATTTGAACAATGCAAGATCAAATTGTAAAAAAAGGAGAAACTGTCGTGGTCTATTCCTTTGGACTATCGTGTGATAATTAACTTGGACGGTATGTGTTGGAGATCATGCAAAGATGCAATGACAAATGACGAAGTGGATAAGGTTACCCATTCTCTGAACCAAAGAAAACAGTTTTGTAAATTATTAGTTTGCATATCATCAAAAGTGTCAAAGAGTATTTTTCTGGTGTAGGCCCGCATCTTGTAGTAGTAAAACACTTTCTTTCTCCGTTACAGCATTGCAAACATTAATAAAGGATTGTAAGGGTTTGTCCACACTGAGTGAATTCGAAGG
Source organism: Haplosyllis leylae (assembly GCA_038406175.1). NCBI lineage: Eukaryota > Metazoa > Annelida > Polychaeta > Phyllodocida > Syllidae > Haplosyllis > Haplosyllis leylae. The sequence continues at coordinate 8,324 of JBCAUG010003994.1, read as the reverse complement.
CGAAAGCCGTGGTTCCAACAAATTGGTTAATTCCTACTGTAATATCGATAACTTCGAAGTTTTCACTTTCGCGTAGTGTGAACAAACTCTAATAGTTGCAATATCACAACATCGACACTGTTCCCCTGTGGTGTTGCGCGTATCCCAGATACTTGCAGCATTTATTCGTAAATACCTCTGTCAGAAGCACGCTTTGTACATCTCATATTTTGTGCAGAGTCTATTTAGGTTAATTTAATACGTTGTCGGTACTCGTTTTAAGTGTGGAAATGGGGTAAAAGGGTTGACAAAATACATGATGATAGGTTCGATTTAAATCTATTATGCTTTAAATTTACAAGTATCCTTCTTACAGATATAAGCGTTAGACCTTTTTTTTAAATTCCTAAATACTGCTGTACGAGGTTGATCTTCACTGCATTTTAAATGGTTGTTACCATGTGAACGGTGTACCACAAAGTGTTTAGAGATTGGCATTTCAAAAAAGTGTAGTATGTATAATTACGAAAATTATAATTGTACACCAATGAATGTGTTCATGAAATCCCATATAATTCATTTTGTAAAAGAATTCACATCTGTATTGTTAATATTTACCTGTAGAAAAGAAAATAATTAAAAACATTTTTTCACCTGTTGCATATGTTTTTGTGTCGAACACCTGTTTAGTGTCTTTCATACCAAAACAAGATTAATTCAAATTCGCCATGTCAAACTTCACTCGCTTTTTGTACCTGGCCAAAGGCTCAAGTTGGGAAAGTCTGTGTCTTTAGAGTATTTACGATCTCAACAATATTTCTACAGGATCCAAAATTGTGATACAGTCTGAGACGTCTGGTGTACATGTACTTTATCTATTTGTGTTGATCACATATGTAGCAAAATAAAAGTTCATAATTTGTACATTAAGATAACAAGAGGCAGATATAGATAATTTGAATTACGATTAATGAGCAAACAATGGGCATGTTTTGAAATAGCTCAATCGTAGCTGTTGTGATATTCTTATTTATTCGGTTCAGTGTTTCTTAGTTTCTTAGCAGCTTGTGATGAAAGTGGGAAAGTTGTAGCTTATTTTGGACCTGGTGTTCACTGCTTCTATTCGTACGTGGAAAGGGGCCTAATGAAAGACCGTTTTGAAGCCAAAGAGGAAGGGGCCTATAAACACATTATTTAAATTTGCCCGTGAGTGAAACGAAGTCCGTTCAAGTCAGCGAAAACTTCCCACACAAGAGGTAAAACATATTAATTTAATTTCGTACTTTTGCAAACAAATAATCTTTAAGTTAATAGTGTATGTGATATTTTGTTTGATAATATTTTGTTATTCTTTGGGGTCCACAAGAGACGGTTTATGTTTACATATATTTGCTGGTATACGTTTCTCAGACTGAGCGAATGCGAATACCCAACAATTGTATCTAAATTATTCAATTGGATTGCGGAAATGTTCGCCTTCGGTCCGTATGAATTACCCTTTACGTTGTACATTGGAGCCTACGCTGTCGGTGGGCTTACGTTTAAAACATAACTTAAAGGTTTTCCGCTCAAACCAATGTTATTGTCAGCACATAGTAGCCTGTTAGTGATAACCACTAAGATCCTGTCTCATACCAACGGAGGTTGTAATGACTTGCATTGTGCAATTAGCCTGTCTTATCTTCAGGGGTAATCCCCCACTCTTTCCTCTCCTTAACTAAGTTGCCTCCCGAACTTTGAAAGAAGTTGGAATCCAGGTGATTCAACTTTGTGGTAGAATTGGCAACTCCAGTGTAAAATCAACGAAAGTTTGACCATTGACAAAGATTTAAGAAACTGTTACCATTGCCATTTACATGCAAGTCAGTTGCAAGACACAATACTAATAATAACAATGACTTATCTACTACACAAAAAGTGAGTCTAGATTCCGGTGTAGTTATGTATTCTGTGCAGTGAAAACTGCCCAGGTTGTGTTATCAATTAAAATAAAAGTTATTTAAAGTTTTAATTATTTTCCTTTATTCGCAAAATAAAACAAAGTCCTCCTGCGGGAAACCGTACAAGGCATACCGCCCGCAGCATAACCTGTCCTGTGGTGGGGGGAGTACCCCAGTCCTGGCTAGAGGGGGTACCCAGTCCTGGCCGGGGGGCGGGGGGTACCCTGTACTGGGTACCCACCAGAAGGGACATGGGACCAGAGACTGGGGTACCCCTGGGAGGGGACAAGAGACTGGGGACCCCCCACCCAGAAAAGGACATGGGACCAGAGACCAGGGAAAGAACCTGGGACTGGGGATACCCCCCCCCCCCCTCCTCCTTTGTAATGCGGGCGGTAAAAATTCCACAATTTCTCTCCCACTTGCTGCTCGTAGTAAATCGAGTTTTTTTGCAAAGTAGTTGTCTGTGTTGTACAATATTGACAAAAAGGGGTTTTGAAAAATTTCCATCAGCAAAAGTAACATCCAGTGGAATTTAATTCAACAAACTCGTTTGTTCGAGTTTTACCACCCCGCCATTCCGATATGTGGCAGTTAGGGATATTTATCTAGTTTATGTACCAACTGACTTTTTGAAAGAGGGCGACTTTTAACTAGAATCAGTAGGGCAGGAGTACAGAAAGGTTTTGACTAACCCAAAGACTGCTGCATTAGATCCCACTGAAGTTGACTATTTTTTGTCAATATTGTACAATTGTCAACTTTGCCTAATTTAATACAAGTATGTGACTCCGACTTTACCAGAAGGATATCTCGTCTTGAACGATACACTTTATTGCTCTCCTTCAAGGCTATATTCTTTGCCGAGCATTTGTTTACAAAAATAAAATTATTTTCTCTTTGCTTTCATAGACATTTTTCATTGAGATATGTCAGAAAAATTCCCGTTTGAACGAACTAAACACCAAGTAACTGTGAACGGTTTCCATAATTTATTTCAAAAATTTACTCGACAATTTTATCCTTTGAAACACGGGGCGAGGAACACTATCCCCCGGTGCTGTATTATTTCTAACGTGTGATTGGTAACCTGCATGCCAGTTTGTGTTCATTTGTGGATGTGATTGTTCCATGTTGCTCCCATATCCATTATAACCGTGACTGGAATGGTTGGCTATTCTTTCACCAAAATCCTGCATTTGGCCATGTGACGGTAACGCAGACTGTCTTCTTTGATACGGATGAAACCTTGGAATATCAAGTGAACTTCGACTACCCATTTGAGTGGCATTTCCCAACCCTACATTTTCACTCAAATTAGTCTGTTCATGATATTCTCCACCGTGAAAGACACTAAACGACTGCATAGAGTTCAGCATTGAAGAACTGGCCGCGTCAGATGTTGAAGCTTCATACTGCGCTCTTGTTTGAGTAGCGGTTGGTAGTCTCTTGGTCGTGTAAGGCTGCACTACTGGCTTCGGTTCCCCTTGAGCATTTACGACTTTGTGACTTCTTTTCCATTCCGACTTTTCGAACTGTTGCCTGACGTGTGCAAATTTACTAATTTAACACCGGCGAATATCACCTGCACTGACTTGCAGCAGTTGAGTGAAATTTTATATTTGAATTGTACTACAACTTCGAGAAGTTTCTTTCCATGCAAGTGACAATAAAATGTGAATGCAACGTCGTTTTATATTATTATGCTATTTTCAGAGGATTTTGGTGTACGCTGGCATTGCTTTAGACATTCACTAAGAATTCATTAAAATGCTAACCTGGAGTTCAATCTCCTCTGATTGTTCCACACTCTACCAAATGATGGAAGCCACGTAACACTACTGGTTCCCTTGTGGTCAAAATTTGCTCCAACACGTGACGGCGGTAACTTCCGCTTCCGCTCGATTTCCACTGAAACGAAAATCAGATACAGCGTAGAATCTCTCCTGAATAGGCATTTCGACGTTCTGGTGATTCGTGTTAGAATAAATCACCTCAACGTGACAGTCAAAATATTTTGTGTAAATGAATAGCTCATAAATTTCATGAGACACTGGAACAGATGCTTGTCTCCCATTTTCGTCTATAGTACGGAAAACTATGCCTTACAATGTTTGTCGAAGTCTTCCTGTGTGGGACCCATCACTTTGCCGTCTGTATCCTTTGAGGTATCATCACCTGAATTATCTATCATCCATGGAGGTGTGGCTCCCGAATGAACATTACCCGTGATTGTCTTGTCCTTTTCACTCTAGAACCATTGGGATACTTTAGTTTGCAACCCAAAAAACGAAGATTTTGTTTGCGTTAAATAAAAATGAAGGTTTGCAAGATTGAATTTCCTGTGGAAATTACTATGTACAATAAAAGAAAGAGAAAGTCTTCATGATAAAATGATATACTATGTACAATAAAAGAAAGAGAAAGAGTCTTGATGATAAAATGACAGTGTTTGTTATTTGAAGTTACTCAAGTTACTACAAACTTCTGATGCATTTTTACAATCCAGTGGTTTTTTTTCTTGTTTTGGTTTGCACACATACCGGAAGCATGATGCACGTCAGTCCTTGGCCATGCGCGGCAATGGTTCTAACAGGACCAAGATCTCCTCTAGTTGGCTGAGGAACTGATCGACTACTTCCTGTACTGGGGATTCCCATTCGTCCACCTCGTTGTGACTTCATTGTATTGATCTTTTACATTCAGGAAAAAATATCACGTAATGATGCCCATGTCTTTCAACTCTCAAAGTCGAAGAGTTGGAAAACATCAATGCATCTTTTCACGAAATAAATTTTACTTCCTTGTGAAATCTATAATAAGTCCTCAAATTTCTTCTGGTAATTGAAGTTTTTGAAATATATATAAATAATCTGAAGATGAACCTTAATTTACAGAGGTCGCTAAAAGGACTAAGAATTAATCAATGCTTTGCCAGAAAGTGACAAGAACTGTGTACAACACATCAAATTCCCATTACAGTATTTCAAACACATGTAACGATTTGCAGTAGTCAAATAGTTTCTGATTTGGATACGAATTCAGTGACTTATTATCCACCAACCATCTGTTTCTGAACACTCTTCTCATAGCGGACATGTTGAACCAGCCTGGCTCTCAGCTCGGCCTTCTTGTGCAAGTTACCGGCAATCTAAAATGCAAATATTTTTTAAAACAGCTCCAACAGGAATGTCTTAACTTGAGGGCACTTTGCAAAGCTAATGATCCTGTTCTTTCACATATTTGATAAAAAGATTAAGGAAGTCAGAAGTAAACAAGACTAGTTCTTTTAAATTACCCGCTTTCTTTCGCCTTCAATTTTCTTCAAGTACTTTTGTATCATTTCTTCTGCTCTGACTTGATATCTATAAATCAACAAGGCAGCTGTACACGGGACATGCTTCTGGAGCATACTACACGAGACAACATTACCAAGTCCAAACTGAAGATTCAGTTTACTTGCATGAAGTTGCATAATTTTGTTGTGATTTTTATGGGAATATACCGTTTTATTTGATGTTCTTCCAACACAAAACCGTTCGTCTTCTTGTTTTCCACTAGGTGTACTTTCCAAAACTCTTCTGCACATGTCCTGTGTTCAATCCTGAAAGTTTCCATTAATTTTTATAGTCATAACATTCTATTTCCAAAAGAAAGACTTTCTGTTCCTTGCCCCACGTTTCTTTCAATTAGAGCAACATCATATCACCAACTTCCCCGCATATGTCATGAAAACGGCCATTTCTTTGAAAATAGCCTTCGTAGAAATACCAACATTTTCATTCGTTCTTAGTGCAGCTGTTATGAGCAGTTATGTTATTCTATGGAAAATGGATGATACATGTGATTTTGTGAAATCTTGTCTTCTGAAAAGTCATTATAATTTATTGGCACTATCACCATGACTGATAATTAAAGCACATTTTAACGGACATCTCTCCTGCCAAAAGCCTACGGCCTTCATGTTTGCGATACCTACTTTGCCAGATGTTGAAGGAACCCGGAATTTCTGAGTGTAACGTTCCCTACTCGTTCGTGTTTGTCGCACTCCGTTTTACAAAAGTAGCACCAGCAGCGAGCACCACTCTCCCAATGTTCCGCCTCTACATGTGGCAAATACAGATCCTCAAGTGCGGACTTTATCTGCAAAATAAAATAAATCTTGTTCCAACTGATGAAACTAAGTAATTACAATCGCGACCTTTCCACAAGTAATAGTGTTTCCCAATGTAAAGTACCATATTATCGCTCAGATAACAATTAGAATATTATTTGCAAGCCAAATTAACTAGTATTTAGCTCACCTTTTTCTTGAACTTTTGCAAGATGTTTTTAATAATTTCTTGGTGTTTCTTTGAGTACACGTGCTTTCTACCTTGAGTGTGATTTCGACGACATAAATCGCATCTTTCAAACTGTACAAATGACGTTGAAGTTTCCATTTTGAAATGTATCCTCTAAACCTTTCACAGATATATGTTATTTTGCATTCACTTGACTTACAAATTCTAAGTAAACCATCTTCAAAGTTAATTATTATTAATATGTTCCTAAATAGAATCATATTTTGTTCATTAGCATAATAATAAGAAAATAAAGATGGTTTTAGAGACTATTTTAAAGAGCAGAAAGCATGGCGGAGCAACATGTGCACGTAGATGAAATTGTTTTAATCAAATTTGCCCAAAGACTAGCAGGTAATGAGAAGAGAACTCGTGACGCAGCTGTCAAGAAACTCAGAAAATGGATGACATACAGATCAACTGGAAAATTCGGTAAGATGTTACAAAGTCAGTGTGCAAATGCGTTGTGAAGAACAGACTTGTGTGCATGCTCGCGACTGTGTAAGGAGATCCACTCGCAGATCCAGGATTTCCCAGAGGAGGGGGTGCCAACCTATTGACGATGGTACTTGTCGACGGGATTTATTGCTGATTATTGAGATTTTTACCATTGTATTGTATGGAGAATCCAACGGAAACTGCACGAAAAAAATCAAAACATTTGACCCTGGGGAGGGGGTGGGCGTCCCAGACGCCTTCCTTGGATCCGCCAATGAGATCTGTTAAGGGGTTAACCACATTTGCAAAGAAGCTTTGTACTTAAAAAAAGTGGTCGTTCATCATCAAACTAGATCATAACCGTTTAATGAGACCTTGGTCTATTCTCCCTTCGTAGGTGCCTTCAGTGAGGACGATATGATGAAACTATGGAAAGGGCTGCATTACTGTATGTGGATGTCCGACAAACCCCTGGTTCAGGTATCAAAAACCTCTCTGCTGAAGATCTAACTGTAACGAAATTGGTCAAACAATTTAGACTGTCTGACACTTGCTGGAGCAAAATTTACTTTGCCTAGTAGTTCATGTCATTTTCTGTACTAAGAAATATGCAAATTGTGAAGTCTGAACATCTGTTCAAGGAAAAGTTATCAAGAAAAAATCCGTCTTGAGATCAAAAGATTAAATTTTCTCTTAAATTACAGGAAGAGCTAGCGGATAAATTGTCAAATTTGATAGGTTGTTTCGAGGAGGATCTTCCAGCAGCTTTCATGTTCATCGACAGTTTCTTCAAGACGGAGGCTCGGGAATGGTTTAATATCGACAGATTGCGGCTTGACAAGTTTATGATGGTCAGTTGTTACACTGTGGGATTCGTTTGTGTTATCTGTCTAATATCTCAGCCATGGATAATTTATATCACAAGTACATACGCGCACTAAGCACTGGTAAAGAACAAATGGTAAGGCTATGCTACCACCCCTGACATGAAGCACATATATATATATTTCGGTGACATATTTTTCGTGGAGTAGTTATAAAGCCTTTTAGAAAATCTACGTTCATAAAGCCTTTAAAGGACCGCTATAGCGTGGAAAATGATCACAGATGAAAATGGCATTTCTACGGAAGTGTGTATCAAACACACAAGGACGCAAAATAAAGAAATAAAATTTGAGTGTTTTCTCGAAAACGTGTCTGAAATGACGTCTAATTATTTTATTATTTCCTTTCTGCAGCTGATACGAAAAGTTTTCAACAGAAGCTTAGTACTTCTGCAATCACATGATTGGGAGGAGGAACACATCCAACATTTGGTAGACATCCTATCAGGTCATGTGATAAACTCAACCATCGAGGACGTTCCTGCAGGAATTAAACTTCACATAGCAGATTTATATCTGGACGAATTAGAAAAGGTTGGAATTGGCAAGGTATGTTGGATACCATTACTTTGACCCATATTCACATTTTTTCGACGATGGATTACCTATGTAACAATAAATGTATCATCATCTTGTTCCTTTCTTTAACTTTTATTGTGACAAGATTTTTACCGCCCGCGTACGTAGTACGACGGGAAGGTACTGTTTTCACAGGTGTCTGTCTGTCCACAGGGGGGGGG
>JBCAUG010003983.1:0-11442 GCA_038406175.1 Haplosyllis leylae | reverse complement strand
TCTATTTTTAAGCTCTCAAATAGACATTCTTTGTCATTAGTTCTTCCAGAAATTTCATTAATTAGTTGCCATAGTTTCTTTGAATTTCTTTTAAAGTCTATACATTGGGTATTGTAAAAGTTTACCTTTACGTTTTGTAATACTTTTTGTAATGTATTCCTGTATAATTTGTACCTTGATTCAGCCTCTGTAGTTTTTTCATGCAGTAAAACTTTATACAATTTCTGTTTCTTTTGCTGACACCGGATCAGACTTTTAGTAAGCCATGGTTCTTTATTTATCCATTTACTAGATACTTTCTTTGTGACAATCGGGCAATGCTTATCGATAGTTTCTAATAATATGCTGTGTAATTTGTTAAATTTTTCAGTTACGGTGGAGTTCTGTGTTAAGAAATTCCAATCAGTCTCACCTAGTTCCTCCTTAATTTTGTTAATGTTTCCCCCTTTCATGTTCTGACTTGTAATTGTAACTGTTTCACCCTTTCCTGATTTTAAGTTATCTAGAATTGAAATGCAAGGCAAATGATCACTGATGTCATTAATTAACACAGCGCTCCTAGTCTTACTATAAAGTTTCCTACTTACAATAATATTGTCTATCAATGTGGCTGTACTTTTTGTTATTCTGGTTGGTCTAGTAATCACAGGGAATAGTTCATTATCGACTAGTTGTTCTAAAAATTCACCAGTGTATTTATTCAATGTGCTTTTTATCAGGTCCATGTTGTGGTCTGTGCTGATTATCCAGTTTGAATCTTGGTCAGAAGTAATTTTTATAGATAATGCTTTCATGTGTTTTAAGAATTGTTTTTGATTAGTATTGGGTGGTCGGTAAATGGCACTGACTACAACTTTACCGATCATAGTACTGAGTTCGATATGACAATTCTCAAAACAGGTATCTTGAATTTCAAGATCTTGTCTTGGTCTGTATCTAAGCATTTTATTTACAAGTATAGCTACACCTCCACCTTTTTTGTTTGGTCACGATTTACTTATCAGTTCGTAGCCAGGGATATGTATTTTTTTCGAGTTGGTTTTAGTTAGCCATGTTTCCAATAAGATTATTATATCTAATTTCGCTTTGTTACAGCTGTTAATCAGTTTGAGTAGTTCTTTCTGTTTTCCATATAAACCTCTAATGTTCAGCTCCAGTACACTTAAATCTGTTTTATTTATTGTGATATCTCTGACTTCTACATCTTCTAAGTAATCACAGTTGTCAACAAGTTCAGTAGTAAAGTGAAGTTCGGTTTTATCTTGATTGAGGTTATCTTTTAACTTAGTGAAACACATCACAAACAACAAGCCAAGCAAGAAGTGCATCAACAGGTGCTAGAGAAAAAAAGTGGACAAGGTGAAAATAGAAACCTAAATAGGAATGGACAAAGAAAACGCAGGTACTGATTAGATGGGCCTGCGTGATAGACGGTGGATGAACGCAGAATGACAGCAAGGGATATCAAACTCTAAACGATAAATGTCTGCAATATACATTTACAATATGTGTAGATAAGTGACGTTGTTATGCCCTTTCGTGTCTCATGGTTAGATAGGGTTGTCGTGTTATGCCCTTTCATGTTTCACACTTGAGTTAGGTTTGCGATGTTTGCGATGTTTCTCCCTTTCATGTTACCTGCATTGGATGGTCAGTCTGGTTAGGTCCATCTCTGTCTCTGTCTGTGTTCCTCCCTTTAATGTCACGGAGTGTCGATCTCACCTCTTCTAAGATTGTTCCAAGTAAGCCTTGTGAGAACCAGGTTTGGGGTATAAGGCAGTGATCACCATGTAGAGGTACTCCTGAGCCCCAATCTGTATCATTACAGGCTTCTACTAATGTCTGGTTACCTGTATTTAGTAATAATTCACCTAGAGATGGGTTCTGAAGGAACTTTTCTCGTATACCACCTTCACATAATTCTTTGGCTACTGTGTTCCATTTTTCCCTTTCATAGTTCTTGATGTTTCATGCGATGTTCTTGCATTCTAAGGCAGTTTCACTCTTCATAATATGATCTGCACATGCTTCATCCTCGAAGAAGGTTGCTTTCATATACTGTATCATCTGTTCACCTGAATGAAATGTTTGTCCACAGAAACTAAAGGTACTTGGATGAAAGTTACTAAAGGGGTTAAGTTCCCCAAAAAAAGCTAGTATGTTTCCATTACTTCTACTGGTAGCTCGGAACCCGTTGATACTTTCAGGGAGTGAGTAGAGATTTTTCTTCATATACTTCTTTCCTTGGATGACCAGTGTGTCTCCCTCTAGTCTGCACTTTCCTCTGAATTCTTCACTTCTTTTGGCCGCGTTCAATATAGGTCTTAGGTATTTTCGATCTTTTTTGGTTTCAGGGCCATATTCCTGATCCACAAAAATTCCCCTTCCTAGGTGTCTTCTATGTTCAAGGATGTATTCTGTGTCTCCTTTACTTTCCAGTACAATATTGACTGGTCGAGTGGCAAGCGGGTTGTATCGTCCGATTCTCCTGATGGATTTAATGGGTATGCCTTTTGCAACTGATAGTCTTTCTTCATATGTGTCTTTAGGTACGATCCTAGCTAATATATTGACGAGTTTCTCCCTACATACTTCCTCCAATTCCCATGTGGACTCGCTGATACCATGGATTATTAAACTATTCTCGAGGAGCTTGTTTTCAAGCCACTTCACTCGGCTTTTCAGGGATTCTGTCTCGTTCTCCAGTTTCTCTATTTTCCTTGTTTTGTTCATGTTGTCTGCTTTTAGCATTAGTAATTCATCCTTGTGGCTTTCCCAGTCTTCTTTTAGGTCATCTTAGCTCTTCTGAATAGGGTTTATCATCGTACTGATTTTCTCAATCAGTCGTATTTCCAATTTGTCAAACTCACTTAATGATTCTTTGTTAGGGGTGTTTATTGCAGCACCTTCCTTCACTGTGGTAGTTTCGGGTTTGTCTGCCATGTCTAGGTTCGCCGGGGTCTCAAATACAAGTTTTTTAGCAGTATGCTCCAATTCAATGCTAGGTGGTGTACGTTGTTTTGGATTGTCACTACAGATCACATTTTGTTTCCCCCTTTCATGTTTTCTGCGTTGCTCCAATGGTTTTGCCCTTTCATGTTCTTCTGTTTGTTTCACCTTTTCATGAATGTTCACAGTTGATGGAGTATTTGAAGGTGTAGCAAACTTAGTTATATTGTACTGATCGTCTGGGCACTTTTGAGGAAGTTTTTTGTTGCTCATCTTACACTAAGCCTTTATGCTAGTTCATTGTTACATTCATGCACGTATTTTCCAATATGGCGACTACAACATTACTGATTATCGCTCACCGGTAGTAAATTTCGGCTGATTCTATATAACATACTGACTAGATTCCTGTTTTATAAGTGTAATTCTATTCTTTATTACTTCATCTTCATGTGTGCCATCACTCGTTGTCATCACGGCCTTGCTTACTGTGATAATTCACATAATTCTTACTTTAAATTTCGCGCGTCCAGGACTTCGTAACACCGGACGCAATTACGCAAAGTTCTTCTGTAAATTGTAACCATACAATGTGACAAAGCATCTAACTTAACGAATATAACGAATATAATACAGAACCCAGTGGGAATCTCTTGATATCTGTCTCTGTGCAGTGTAAACACTTCCACACAATTCTGTTCAACCCATTTTTTTACTAGGCTCTGTATCAGTCTTGGTGTCTGGCAGTTTGAATATACTATTACCTCATGGTGGAGGTTTACTCTTCACATTCCTCTCAGCTTTTCAATTCATAATCAGCCAAATAACAAATTTTAGAAACCTAACTTTATTGGTGAAGGTAACAAGACAGGGATAATTTTTTACGATGTTTTGACGGATTTGTCTGAATTACAATCAGAACAACTTTTTGACACTGTTTCAAATGACATCTGCATGCGGATGTTTTCCGAAAACACGATCGCAAAAATAAAATGATAACTTGAGTGATTTAATGTCTAAAATTGTGTGTAAGTAAAATCATTAAGTGTAGAATTAAATTGTGCGCACTCTTCCGCAAATAGAACATGACCCTGGGAAAAAGCCTTGTTTACGCGTACCGACACCGAAATTTGGCCCGTTAAATTTTAATATTGTTCTAATGGTGACGGTGACTTTGCTGGACGGAATGGGTCTGGAACCCATTTAGCCCGAATTTGGGTCTGAATTAGATTTATAAGGCGTAGCTATTGGTTGCCTTGACGGTGACGGGATCGTTTTCGGTACGTGTGAATAAGCCTTAAGACTTCTTATCTAACTCTGCTTGTCCCGCTACGTAGGAAGATCTCACGGACTTGCGTGAGGCTTTAGATGAGACTCTACTCAAGAAGAGGCGACCGTCAAGTAGTCACCAGCCGCGGAGTGTGATGGGCAGCAAGGCGTCACTTAGGGTGCTTGAACTTACCTTATGAAATCAATGTTTTACTTTCTGTCAGCACGATCTAAATGTAATTGGAATACGTTTCTTGGGAGACGGAAACGTATTCCATTTGCGTGGCGTGTAATGACATTAACTATCTGCACTTTGCACTGTAACTTTTATTTAGCACATTTGCTGCATGCAGTTGTGTCTCACTAAATCTTAGTGCCTGAAACATTCTTTTATCGTGTTTTGATCAGCTTTCAATTATTAAAGCTGCACTTTACGTGTTTTCTGTGTTTTATTACAACAGCAAAGTCGATACTTCATAAAACCCATTTTCAAAGCAAAATTGCTTTGATGTTAGCCTTGTAACATTTAAACCAAAGTCACATTCAAGTCGAGAAGGTTTTTTGTTGTGAATAAAAATTTAATCCACAGTTCTTTTCGTATAATTATTCACGATCCTCGGCTTCTTTTCCCATCTCGCTTTCTCACAATTTGTAATAGCATTTTACAATTAAAATTGTTTCATTTAATGTCCTTAACATCAATGTTTCAGCACATTGCAGTGCATTGGTCGTTTGCCTGTGCAGTGGTTTCTTTTTTTATGTTCAAGACTTGTGATGTAAAGCGAAAGTAATTTAGTTTTTTTTTTTCGAGAATTATCAAACGTCCAATGTCCCATGTATTACAGCAAGAAATTCAATCATTTGCATTTGAAAAAAAATTCTACTTCAGTGTCAGTAAATCGTCAATCTAACAGATTTTGTAATAAGTTTCAACAGTAGCAGGATTAAAGTATTAACCTTTTACATCAAGATTTTGTTGCAAAAAAGTTCGTACGTAAGATGCGACTGCGATTATCACAGCAACTGCGACAATACCTTTGGCGTTGCTGTTGTCGTTGCTGTTACACCGTCACACCCCTGTATATGACCCTAGGGCTTCATTCACATTAATACGATTGCTAAAAGCGACATTGCTAACCGATGGGCTCTTAGGAAATTGAATGTAGCATTTTCACTGACATCAAAGGGACGTTTTGTTTTCGAAATCGCTCAGTATGAAAAGACCATACGATTGTCCATTTCTGTCTGTTCACGCTCCGTTCAGTTGTATTTGAATTACTTTTCCTTGGTTTCAGGAGGACCTCGGCGAGATGAGTGTGTTTCTGCAGGATAAACTGAACAAGCCCCACGGGTACAACGAGGCGGACGAGACGTCCACACAGCTGGGCGACGGTCGCTGCGTGTCTGTGGACAAATTTGAGCTGGAAATAGACAGGTATGAGACAGAAAGTCATAGAAACTAGTCAAATGAAAACATTAGCATCCCTATAGAGAAGCCATTCTTGCGAGCAGGTAGGGCAGAATGGGTCCCCTATTCCATGATAAAATGGGACTGGACCCCCTTCTGGACAGACAGACACGCTCAAAAGATTACCTTTCCACAATCAACCGATGAGAATGACAAAGTTTTAATGATACCAGTTCCCCAACTTTGTTATTGTGTTTTCCAGGCTTCGTGAGGACGTCCAGTTACTGGCGCAGAACCAGCGGAACATGATGGACCGTTTCAAGCGCGATGTTAGTTCTATTAAGGGTATACTCCAGCAAATAGCCATCCATACCATGTCAGGTACTACTCCTTCGTACCAATCATCTCAAAAATTTAAGTAAATGGACAAACGTTAATAAAAGCATTTACAAATTCAAAAAAAAAGTATTGAAATCATTTTGATGTTGCTTTGATGTTCACTGAAACGAGTTTCACGTGAAGAATTTCATTCTTACCATGCACGTCTTTTGACGATAAGTGTGTGAAATTTGAGACGCTACAATGAAGAGACGGATAGAGACGAATTCAAAAGCATTCAATGTTGTAGCGTTCACCCATGGCAGAAACTAACATTGCGTGTTAGAATACGTTTCTATTACCCGTTCTCTCACCCGACAGATGTGGAAGGCATGCGACCCATGCTGCCGTCGAGTCACGACTCGGTGGAAGCGCCTATTCGTCAGGTGTCTGCCGAGGAAATGTACAGCGCCGCCGCCCCGCCTCGTGGCGCGCGCCCCGTTACCAGCCGTAACTCCACCCTCCGGTACGCTTCCACCGACGACTTCTACACGGATCTACCGCACGAGGGCGACTTGTTCCGGAGAAGCAGCAGCCGACGAGCAGCTCGTGATGATGAATGGTAAACGTCACTTTGAGACACTCTCGCGCTTTGGTCTAAATAAAGGTTTGTTCACACGTAACGAAATTCATACCATTATTTAGCCCGAAATTATATTTTTACTTGAATAGAATTTCGGGAAGAATTTCTGGCAAATGGGTCTGTCATCCATTTATCCCGAAATTCTATTCTGCGATACAAAATAATTTCGGGTCAAATTTCATTGATGGGTTGAATTTTGTTATGTGTGAACATACCTTAATAAAGCAAACCGAACGGGTTTACACAGGAAAGAGAATGAGCAAACTGCAACTACAAAAAAGTTGATATATACCGTTCCAAAATCACATTCAGTAAAGAGGAATGGTGTTGGGAATTGTAGGGATCGCCTGGACAAGAAGCGGAAACGAGAACTGAAGAAACTGCGTGAACAACTTGCGCAACAACAGCAATTACTGGCCAATCAGAATCTCCATCAGTCCTCGAGCAGGGGAACGCAGTCGGATGACGAAGGTGTGCGGGTGAAAAATTATTCTTGAAATTTGTTTGTGAAAGTTGGTCGGTCTGGGGGCGTGATCCGGAATTTAAACTCTTGACAAATACTTTGAGAAACCTTAAAAACGAAAAACACGACCTCAATGTAAAAATCAGGAAAGAGTACCAAAGTCCTTGAAATAACATTAAACGAATTTTTTAAATTCAAAGTCAAGCAAACGCTTTCCGACATTGTGTTTTAGTTTTGTTGAACAATGGCCAGCCGCTGGTAGAAGTGTCGCACCAGCAGTCTGATGAACATTCTGTTGAGCCGCCTTCTGTGAAAGTCTCTTCAAGGAAAAGACACGTAAGCAAATAATTGTATTTATGAACTTGGTGATCAGTATGACGTTTCTTTCACTGGACCTAAAATACACATGAACAAGTAGAGATTGAATAATGTCGATATGTATTTTTATTTTTGGAATTCTTTTACTTGAAATTTAACCCTTTGAATATGCCACGTGTTCATGCAGAATTGTAGAGTATGTCCAGCTGAAAATGTCATGTGCATGTTCCTCAACACACAAAAAACTATGACACAACGTACTTCTGAAATGTCTTATTAACGACACTTGTTTTTAATTGATTCAGGTTTCTGACGGCGCATCGGAAGCATAAAGGTCCTTCAACACAAAAATACCGAAAACAGCCAGACATTAACTTCCATCACAGCATAACAATAGTGTGAACTTCAGTCTGGTAACTGAGAAAAGATCTAACGACATAAAATTTAACCCAGAAATCTAGGTCTACTCCAAAGCAAAATGCCAAACCGATGTACAAACTCAAAAACTGTATCTTTTTTTGGAAAAATGAAAGTGACAGGCTGATATTCTTTTATGTTATTTCCTCACATCTCCTGAAATTACCAACCACATTACTCTGTGATATGTTTCAGAAGGTGTGCCAAGAGCCATACATATGGCTTCATTTGTTATCAAAGCCACTGTTTGTATAGCTGTGCTATAACAAAGGAAAAGGCCCATTTTGAGATTTTGCATGACTTTAAATGACATGACATTTAGAATGTTAGTAGATTAGATGTTTGCTAATGAAATCAAAAACTCATCAGGGATGATGTCATTTCAGATCAAAAGAGAGAATATTTTAACATTGTGATATTAATATTACCATTAGTAGAGTTTTAAACACTTTTTCTTCAATAAATATTTTCACCCATATTGTACAACTTCCACGCTGTCATGCCAAACAGCTGTTCCAGAATTATACTTGTTTGTGGGCACATGTCAATTATGTAGTTATATGTAATACCCTTTATTGTTCTATCAATGCAGTTCATTTTAGGTTCCCACATACCTGGCCTATCTTTGGACCTTTGCATTGTTACATATCTAGTATTTCTGAAAGGTCAAAAGTTGTTGCATGTTTGTTCACAATTAACTCTCTTTTGTACTGAATAAGGAAGTTTGTTTTAATTTGTATTAAATGTATAATTATCTGATATGTGGGTTTTGAAATTTTAACTTCTTCCCCAATGCCAAACTGTTGTAGATTTTTGGTTTTGGATCTTACGTCAATTAGTTCTTATGTCTTAATATAGTCATTTTGTATTGGTAGATATCCATTATGTTATAATTTGTAATGGTCTTTTATTGCTCTTTGAAAATAACATTTGTTTTAAATTCTGTCAAAAATATCCTTCACTGATATTTAAGCATGTACTTCATAAGGACTCGTAAGATTCCTACTGGAAGCCTCGTTATTGGAAATATTTTGTTCTAGATCTTCTTATCAAATAGGTCTTATGCCTTCGGGTCTTTGTATTGTTAAATCTTTTGTCTAGTAAATCCTGAGGTTTCAGATCTTATGTGGTATGTATTGTTACCCGCATCCGTCCAGAACAATGCCAGGAAGTGCATTTAAGCTCAGAAAAGTTCTTAAGTAACGAAACCATAGGTATTATTTATTTTAATGGGTATTTGAAAGTGATTTTAATTCTGTCTCATCATATTGCTACGATTTTCCAACAATATCTTAAGTATCGTATCAAGTATTGAAAACCATGTCACCGATATATTTATTTTCAGACATGATGAACTGCTTTGTTTTATATGCTGAAATGTTACTGTGATAATGACCCAAACGTGAAGTTGATCTTTGTTCTGTATCTGTTTTACTTGAGGTTGAGGTTGAGATTTCTGGCAGAGGTTCTATCCAATAACATACTCGACAGTTTATTCAAGTATGTTTTTGGGTCCAAACATACTCAACAGTAAAATTGGGTATGTTTCAGGCAGGTACTGCAGGCAAGAAAAAACATACTTGACAGTTAAATTGAGTATGTTTTTTCAAAAACAAATATTTACATGAACCTGAAAACATACTCAATTTAACTGTTGAGTATGTTTTCAGGACGAACCTCTGCTAAAAATCTCAACCTCTGCTAGAAAGGATCCACTCTTTGTTGGGTTGATATCTTTGACAAACGTGATCTCAGTGTCATCAAATAAGAATTTTACATTCTTCCTATAGAATTTGATACAACCTTCATTTGCTGAGACAGGCTATGAATGATTGTTATTGCTGATTATGATTGTTATATTGTTATAATATTTTTAAGAATATGAATATTTGAACAAATAAGATCTATTTGGTCAATTACTTTACTGCTGGTTAGTTTAGTTTCACGACTGAAAAGGAATGCCTTAGCCAGAGATTTGCTTTAAATATTATCACAAACTTTATTTAGAGTTGATATTTTTAATAAAACAAAATAAACTTTTTTGAAAATTATTTGCAATGACGGTTGGTTAACAAAAAAAAAACAACATTTGGGCACACAGATACAAAAATGGTTGTGCTTTGCGAAAAAGTATAAGTAGAAATAAGTATTTTCTTGATAAATTTTGTCTTGACTTGTCTTGATTCGCTATGATGCCGTTAATATTTTTTATTTGTAACTTGTGATATGTAGTGGATCCCAACCGCCTCAGTTTGTGTTTCAGTTTCCAGCCTCAGTTTCGGTTTTTGGACACTGTTTGTGCCCTAATGAAAATTGTGTCCCAGTGGGGGACACTGTTTGCACGTAAATTTACAGTGTCCTGGGACACTGTTAATTTAGGCCTGAACAATGTCCCTTACCAGGACACTGTTAATTAGGGCACAAACAGTGTCCAAAAGTGAAACTGAGGCTGGAAACTGAAACGCAAACTGAGGAGAATCGATCGCATGACATGTATTATCATATTTGACACGACCTTCATTCCAATGCAAAATGTTACATTAAAAAATCAATTGCCTACAAGTGGGTTATAATTGGCTTTGAAATTTAAAATTATCTTTTTGTGTCTTAGTCGTTATAATCATTTGGAACTTGTGATGCGTAATGTTATGAAATTTACTATGCCTCATCAAGCAAAATGTGACATAGTATTAAAAATGTGATTCTTTCAGTGCTTAATCGGGAAAACCTATATATCATGGCGAAACTGCTGTTAAGTCTTTGTAGCACTGTGAAGAAAAACAAACTTGTACACCAGAAACTATTGATCTTTGTCCTTTTTAAGATTTTAGAAATCTGAAGCTGGTCGTTCAAAATGGTCAAAAATCACTGTTAACTTTACTAAGTTCAGGTGTGATTCACAAGTTCAATTTTCCCAAGAATCGTCGAGTTCTCTATATGACACAATTCCTTATCAGAATTTACAATAACTAAAGATTTTTTGAGATTATTCCCTCTCCAAACGGTAGTTTTGTCGGACAGATAAAAACTAAACGCAACTTGTTTTGAAAATTGGACAAAACCAACACCTAGACAATGGTGGAATTCAAATGAAATTAATTTTTGTGTTTGCCACACAAATTAAGAGGTTTTAAAGCCGAGGAATATTTGGTTCATCTCTAATACTGCACCTTCATAATGGCTGTTGGCACTCGGGCGAGCATTACATGAAACAAAAAAGTCCTCCAGCGTGAATGCAAGAGGCATACCGCCCGCGGCGTAGCTGAGTACCCCTGCCCCCAGCTGGGACTGAGTCCGCCCCCACTGGGACTGAGTACCCCCCTCTCTGGCTGGGACTCAGTGTCCCCCGGCTGTGGGATTGAGTACTCCCGCCCCCTCAGCTGTGGGCCTGAGTACTCCCCCTGGTCTTATCCCCCTGCAGAGACCCCCTGGCTATGTTGATGATCTGAGTACCCCCCCCCCCACTGGTGGACAGACAGACAAAGTAAAACTATTACCTTCCCTCGTACTACGTATGCGTGTTATCTTATGAACCGGGTCCTATAACGGTCATAAGGCACTTTCTCCCTATCCGTGTAATTACTTCTTTGTGTTACGTAAATATATCGTATATAAAATAAAATAACTCGGCGTTTGTGGTGCGGCACTCCGGTAGCG
>JBCAUG010003972.1:0-11442 GCA_038406175.1 Haplosyllis leylae | reverse complement strand
TGTTAATTCACTATCTTGATTCACCACCCTGCGGGCGGTATGCCTCTTGCGGTCACGCAGGAGGACTTTCTTGTTTGTAGGTAAAAACAATGCCAAACCTGAATAAATTCCACAGAACACAAATTGTGGTCCTTCATTTAATTCGTATGTTTTAATCGTCACATTAGTCGCACATTTATGATCCAGACGAAAAATTCTCATTCTGTCAATGACAAGTTTTACTCTTAACACTTCACTTACTTTGAATGTCCACAAAACTATAACCCTTTTCTCCTTTAAGAAGATTTCATCTGGTTGAATTAAACTAAGATAGAAAATTGGTGCAGTTACATGAAACGAAGTACATATGTGGAAGTATCCTATTGATCTGCAATTTGGAGTGATGAAAGTGAAACTATATCCTGTGTCCATGTAATTACTAGTTATAAATCTATCAGTTTGTAAAAATTCTTTCATTTCCATTAAACAATGTACAAGAGTAGAATGTGCTTCATAATCTAAAAGAGTCAATCCTCGATACATGATAAAAGCACGTACATATTCAAACCACGGTTTTGGATCATCATTGTCTGAGTATTTTTCCAAGTTTATTGCCCGAAGAGGATTATCTATACAAATGCAATTACCAAGTTGTGATGATGCGAAGAAAATTTTAAGGAAAAGGCAGATCATAATTACAAATATAATCGGAAAAATGCTTTTACGATATTTCGTTAACTTTACTTGTCATTTGATTTTTTAAAGTTGTTGTTAATTTGTGATGTAATTGTTAAAGTTGGGCATCCTTCTCCATAACTGCGCATTTGTTGAATCTCTGTGTTGATTATGATCTTCTGAAAGGTAAACTGAACTGTATAAAGTACTGCAGCAAATATGTTACTTTATCGTACTAAGAAGGGCTAACACCTAATTGTGGCAACATTTGCAAGTTTATAGAGTGGATTTTGCAGGGGTAGTCATGTACCTCAAAGGCATATTCACATTGTGAGGCAACGCCACTGAAAACCCTTTCTTGCTTGAACAATTCAATTGATATCTTTGCGACTCATTCTGGAAAAAGACAGTCCTTCCGCGGGAAACCGCAAGAGGTGTACCGCCCGCTGTGTAACCTGTTCTCGGCGGGAGGGGTACCCCTATCCTGGCCGGGGGAGGGGGTACCCCTATCCTGGCTGGGGAGTAACCTGGCCAGGGTGGCTACAGGCCTGACTAGGGTACCCCCTGGCTACAGGCCTGACTGGAGTACCCCCTGGCTACAGGACCTGGGACCAGAGACCGGTGAAAGGACAAACTGAAAACATTACCTTCCCGTCGTACTACGTATGATGGCGGTAATGACGTTGTCACTGTCATATCATGCCAATAGAATCACCCCCCCCACCAAAAAAAAAACAAAAACAAAACAAAGAACACTGTAGTTTATGATCCGGATACTTGCAGTCGCTGTTGATGTCACTCCGCCAGGGAAGTTACAGCTGGCCGAACGCAAATTTATTTCCGGTTGAATTGAGTGTGCGCATGTTGATTTCAATGAGGGTTCACGTGAACCAGGAAAATGATTTCCCTCCCTCCCCTTTCACAAGCCCTCCTTTGGCAATTTTACAGGTGACAAGACAATTTTTATAATTTCTGTAATAAAAATTTACAGATGGCTCTAACACGACATAATTGGCAATTTAAAAGACTGCAATTACTTTTATGTATTGTACAATGTAAATTTACAGACTTTATTGGAGAGTATTGTTGTTACACAATATATAAAAATGTATAGCCATCTGTAAAATTACCAGGAGATGGCGTACAAAAACGGGAGTATCTCTTAAATCTTTACACCTGTCTTTGCTACTGACTGCATAATATTCTACAGTTTTAATAATTGTAATCTACCATGACTTAAACAATAAACTCTACAAAAGAAGCAACATAACCTCGTTATTGTTGTCGTTTGTAATACAAGAAAATATTTCACTGACCGTTCTCTACAAATTGTGAATCTGCGGAACAACTATCAACTAAATATGCCAAAAACGTTTAATTTTCAACCAGGTGTTCGTAGCACAAAGAAATCGTATCAATATCATGACTGGAATGCTTAGTGTATAAATCAGTTCCACCTACGTTGGTGGTACTTTTGTTGAAACAACTCTGAAATTGTGCTTTGTTCTTCATTATTCCACACAGTTGTTGAAAATTAAGGTCTGCGGAAATCGCATCGAAGCCACGAGGACTATATGTCTGTTACAACATCATGAATCTTTCAATTGAATTGTCATGAACATTAGTTTTCTATTGATCTCGACTTACCTTTGAGGTTTGCATTCAACTTCCAATGTGACTCCTTTTTGTTTCTACTGATTTATGGAGAAACTGAAATATTTCTATGCCTAATTTTACATGGCAATCTTCCAAAAATGTTATACCAATATTAAAAATATTCACAAATGTTCAAGCGTTTGTGCCATTTGCATGCAAAAATGGCTTGCAACACTTGGCTGAGGTTCACAAAATTAATTCTTTCCCTTATGTGAAGAATATGCAATTCTAACTCGTTTTTAAATAGTTTAATAGTGTAAATAGTAAATAGTGAAACAAGTTTAAATAGTGAAAACTTGTCTGTGAGAATTTACTTCAGTCAGAATGTGGTGTCAAAAGAACAACTCAATAAATTTCTCACAGACAACAACTAAAATTTACGAACCAATCAGATTTGGATATTCCTCCATCAGGGTGTACAATAAAGCCTCATGAAGCTTTAATTAGTTCCGTCATGCCATGTCCGCTACTGTATATTTCATTTTCCAACAAAAACAAAGTGTATCTCTATTTCCACGATTTCGAATGATTTTTACTATTTTCTGGAATGATAAATTTTCAACATTTTGTGTACATATAATTTCGAATACATTTTTAATTTCTGAGGAGCCTCATCCTCCGATGAGGAGAATGGAATTAGAAAAGTTTTTATTTATAATTAAAACTTTTTTGTGAGGCTGTCAGCTACTTCAGACTGTATGCCGCGTTCACACTGCACTGGACCGGGACAGAGACAGGGACCGGGACCGGGACAGGGACAGGGGTGTAATGTTCATATTGCACAGGGACTGGCACTGGGAACGAGACCTGAAAATATTATGCATGCAATTGAAATCCATTGAAAGTACCACAGGAAAATTTTTCAGGTCCTGAAAAATGGGTTGGAAACCCATTCACAAATTCCCAGTTCCCAGTCCCTGTCCCGGTGTCCATGCAGTGTGAACAGTTCTGTATAATATATAGTAACCCATTTTTTCCGGTCCCGGTCTTGTTCCCTGTCCCTGTCCCAGTCCAGTGCAGTGTGAACACAGCAGTAGTGTTACTTTGGACAGATCCAAGTGTTCATGTTGTTGATTTGACTGGTGCAGGAAAAAATTAAATAAGTTGAGACATTTTAATATTTTGATGTCTCACATTACCAGCAATGAATGAAAACATGAAAAATACTATTGGCGCCACCTGATTTTAAAATTTAATTGTGATGGATTTACTTTAAATATACTGTTGAAGTTGTTGGCCTCATGGAAAACTAGTTTTGTGTACTAAATCCTTTCGGGTAATTATAGGTGCAGTATTCCCCACATGTAATTTTAAAAATACATACATCTCTCATAAACTACTATCCCAAAACTGTAATCAAGAAATACTGCTGAAAGGAATCTAAGTAAATTTCTATTTATACAGCAAGCACCATAAAGTTTGACCCATCCATTGTAGTGATCTTCCAAAACAACTAACAGCACCCTCAAGAGTAAACCCATCGCAAATCACAACGTTCAAAAACTAATTTTTTCGCTCATTGCTGGTAATGTACAGTGATGAATTCAATGTTTATCACAAATAAGAGGAATTACTGTATAAATATTTTTAAATTCAAACCAGTGAAATTGTAATTACATAAACCTCCACACATACCCAATGCAACAGGACGCGCGCCACCGCACATTCCCCATAAAATCAAATGACATTGCATAAAATTTCCTGGAACCATCGATAAAATATTTCAGAATAACTCAAAGTATCTAAACGGCTAGCGTGCAAGGAAATGAAAAGCAAGAAATAAATTAATCGAAAAAATATTATCGCTTACTCTCCTATTGGGAGAGGGGCAGCATTGTCTGTGTTTCCTATGTTGTATGAATTTTATGTTTTCGAGTTTGTTAGCAATAAACGGCACATAGTATCTCTAAGGACGTAAAGTTACAATTCCACTGGTTGATTCATTCTGACATTTGATATCTTTTATTGACACTATTTTTGGAAAAAAAACACGAATCATTAGCACCAACCAATTTTTCAGCTTCAAATTATCTGGCGTCCATCTTTCACAAACGTCAAACTGTCAGAAATGTTGGAAAATAAAATAAAATTACAAGGTAACAAATTTAATGTTCACCAATCCATTATAATATAGAAAGATTACTAACAGAAACAAATTTAATTAAAAGGACTATTCAAACTCCATCAAGGGGGATCAGCACGGCGGAACGCATACCAATGCAAAATCGCATGTGAAGTTCATTACCATTGACTCTTATAGGCCGTACGAGAGGAGGAAAAGGTCTGATTTAAATCCGTTGAGATTCGTCTGATACAAAGGCATCGCCAAAACTTTTTTATTCCATTTTGTTCAGAAAAACTAAATCTTTCATGTGATACATTTATTTGTTTATTTGGTATGAGTGTAGAATATTGACCACAGGTTGAAGTCTCGTGTTGAAGTCTCCTATAGAAGCTTTCCCCTTGAGTCTGTAGTCCTTGTTGGCATTCGGCACATCAACACTTTAACACATGAGAAATGTATTTATCAGCCGGCGCATCAACATGTCGGCACTCAGATGGCTTGCTTATGCAACATGAAATTATTTCATCTGTCTTATTTATAAAGTTACAGAGATTCGTGTAAACTATACACATTCACACATTTCTCCCTCCTGATAAGTGTTGCATTAATTGGTAATTTCAGTAAAGTGTAATCACAATTACAACTGACGTGTGCCTTGCAAGCATGAAAGTAATTGGCATTCTGGTATTATGTGATAATTTTATACGGTCCATAAACATACATGCACATCACACCACTTTTTCACTGAAGTCATTCTTAATAGGTTCGCAATCTTTTTTACCATCGACTCCTTCCCCTTTAATGATGACCAGTGTCAGGTCTACTAGATCAGACACTCCAATGATGAATGTGGAAAGTTCATTGTCATAATCAGTGTCATCTGAGCCAGGGAGGAGGGGCCAGGCATGCCAGCCCCCAAAATAAACTAAAATTATGCCCTTTCCCCCTCAGAACTCCTCATAGCATTTCTATGAAGATTTCATTGAAGAAACATTTTGCGCTGTCCTGTATCACATCTGTTGATGATACCAGTTTTAGTAACTTTAACATCATGTTATGTAATCTTGATCACTCCACATCGGCGGCATTTCTGATCATTTCCTATTTTACACCATGAGGTGCAGCAAAGGTACCGCTCATGTGGTCCCCGGGGCACAGTCACGGTGTAGTGAACGATTGATCCCACAATTTAATTTCTTAATGGACTTCCTGAAGGAGGTTCTAAATTGTTATAAATGTGATCCCAACAGCTATTTACGAAGTCTCTTCTTGAAGACTTCCCTGCATCAAGACATCATTCACTTAACTTCTGAATAAGCTCCTTGCTCTGAAATCTTCAGTACGAGACTTCAACAGGAGACTTCAAGAGGAGACTTCAGTAGGAGGGAAAGCTTCAATACAAGACTTCAACAGGAGACTTCAGTAGGAGGGAAAGCTTCAATACGAGACTTCAATAGGAGACTTCAGTACGAGACATTATTATATTAGTATCCTTGAAAAGTGCATCAAGTCTTCAACCCGAGACTTGGCAATGTATTCAATTGTCAGTGTATGCAGCCTTTGTGCATCTCTGTGCAAATCACAGAGGCCCCTCACCCCGCCAAAGTAAATGTTTCTACATTTAAACATTGACTTTGTGGGTTTAGCAGTTCACCGACTGTGGCCTTAAACAATGCAGCTTCATACAAAGTTTTGGGACTTACAAACTAAGGAAAAGTTCTGGGACTTAAAACTACTGAAAACAAACAATGGGTGTTACTGGCAAGATGCCGGTCAACCCGATTCTTACATGTACTGGGCTCTACTGGCAAGACGCCTGTCTACCCCATTCTTAGACACTACAATGAAGCTGCATGGTCAGTAACCGGGAAATTTAAGTCCAAAAATGTTTCCTCAGTGCTTAAAGTGAGGAGGCCGCCACAATTTAGATGGCCAAGGAATGTTCAGCCTCTTACACAGCTGACTTATCCAGGCATACAGTGGTGCCAACTCCTTAATCTTCTTTGAGAAGGTTTCAGAGTCGGCATCCCCTGCATTACCGGATACCAGTTTCTCATCTATGGCAGCTATACGACTCAGAACCTTATCAAACTCTGCGTGGGCTTCCTGGACAGTAAGCTGGTCCACAGGTGTAGCCATAGTCTATTAATTTGGAAATTTTGCCTTAGAGAACTCACAAGACGAGAAGAGAAACTGGCAGACTGACTAGAATGCCCGCCAAACAACGCCAATGCAGCAAAATTATTCATTTATGCAAATTAGCTTGTGTACATCCAGGGTATTAGAAATGTGTATCCAGGAGATCATCGCACAGTGCTTCACTGCTCTGCAAGGGTGCATGCAAGTAAAGGTGGATCATCGGCTAAGATCAAAGAGAAAAGCATTCAGACCATGCCCCCTCTACAATAACTTGCTGCACTTTCACAGGAGAAGTCGAACGCTGTTCTCTACTATTTGCAAACATGGTGCAATACATAGGTACTCAAGAACACATGACGACACATTTTTTCAAGTCAATATAAATACATTTGAGTAACTAATGCAGTGTCTCCTTCATATCTATTGTCTGAATCTCGTATCAAAGTCTCTTCTCGAAGCTTTATCTCATACTGAAGTCTCCTGTTGAAGTCTCCTGTCGAAGTCTCTTCTTGAAGATTTGGCTCCTACTGAAGTCTTGTATTGAAGTCTCCTGTTGAAGTCTCTTGTTGAAGACTTCATCTATGTAAATCACAACACTTTGTTCAACACAGAATGGACCCCATTCTATTACTGCAATGTACATGCTACTTGTTACTGACAAATGACTTACATAGACATTCAGCATGCATTTAATTTATGCAATTAATTTGAAACCTCTGAATGGCCTTGAACACTAGATGCAATGTACAGCATATTTAAGTCTCTTATTGAAGTCTCGTATTGAAGTCTCCTGTTGAAGCTTTACAAAGTAATGACATTTCACATGCAGTGGATGGAAATTAATAATGTATAGAATGGTGTTAATTCATCACTGATATTTAACTGAAACTTGTTACATTTTTTTAATCACATCATTCAAGGTCTTGCCCTTGAAACCAGAAATTGAAAGTTATGAGGGGGACTAATTACAATTACACCCCTGGTCTAAGTGTTCTGATCATTTTCCGTTTCACCTCAGCCTGAGGTGCAGCACGGAGAACCCTCTGGGTTATCCAGGGCACAGTCATTCTGCTCGGAAATTTTCCCAGAAAACCATTTCCATTTTGCCAATTTTGGAGGTTCCTTGACAGGAATCAATAATTAAAAATATATTGTTACCCACATTCACTGGCCAACTTCTGGATGACATGGATAAATTATCGCAGTTCACTTACGCAAATAAAATGTAACATTTCAATTGTTTCATGTAGTCTCATGTTGAAGACTTCATGCTACTCCTTAACTGCAGTTGACACTGAGAAAGATGTCATAACATGCCCAGAGTTTAACTTTTTTCCTGCAATCCACAGGATATTTACTGTATTGCTGTCACGCGCCAAATTTCACTTTGCACATCATGGAACATGAGCACCATAACTTTTCACATAAAAATACGCCAGATTTCTTGATGCGCTTAATTAATACATGAACTCTAAGGCGGGTTGGTGGTTTTACACACATTATCGCCCACCATGTCGGGGATTGTTAATTTGGCACAAAACTGTTTCCTTAGTAGCCTGGTACAGGCTATGTCAATCAACGAATCATTGTTCAACACCTTAAGCATTCACTCGAGGAGCCACATAGATGTAATTGGTAAGTATTCTCTTTATTCCCCTTCAATTTGAGCATAAATGAACACAAATCTTCGAAGGGAGACTATGACAAGAGACTTCGACAAGAGAACTCGACACGAGACTTCAGTACGATGTTATCTGTTTTCCTTTTAAATTTACACGTAAACTCCTTAATCTCACAATTACTCCTTCAATTAGGAGCAGGAATGCGTTGTCTTTTGTGTGAGCTTCACGATCTTCTAGACCTCTTACACTCATATATTCTGACTACTGTGGGAGCTGACTACATTGCCAACTTCTGTCAAGGTCTGATTGATCACTACATGAATTGAAGCTAATTTACAGCAGCTAAGCACACACTTAGCAATCATTTTCTAATTAAATAATCCTCTGTTACAGTAGTAAATGTCAACCCCATGGAACCAGGCGATCCACGCGAGGTTTTCCAATGGATGCAGCAAAATAAGGAGGAGGTTACTGCCTCGTATAACTTCACTTACAATCAAGACGGTATACTACTAAATTCTAAGTACTATTAGTATGTGAAGGTGTCATAAGCTGTTAACTTTAGTGCGGTACTGAAATGATCTACCTGCATTAGTCAATGGAAAATTACAAAGCAACTTCTGTTGCAGTTATGTGTTTGGGATGTGAAACATCAAACAAGAGGGTGTTCAATGAAGTAATGATTACACTAGATTGTGATACCGATAGTGTTATGAGGGGTGTAGTGGACTACTTCACTGCTGAAATAGTTGAAGATTTCAATTGCCGAATGTAAGACTTTTAACTGCATTATTAATTTGCAAATCTCTCCATCTCCATAGAAAGTTTTCCCCTTTAGTAATCCTTTCGTCACTCTATAAATGCAGATGTGGCAGTATGAATGTAGTGTCCAAAACAAGGACTATGGTATGACACCTGCAGTACTTGGCTGTGCACAAAAATGGCGGTAGTGCAACAGAACTGGAGCATATGGTTCGAATCGATGAAGTGAGTACAATTACATTTCTTTTTGTCAGTGTCGGTACTCTTGCGTAGAAGACTTCAGGATCTATAATTCTTAAGTGCTGTACTACTAAGTGATTATCCTTAAAATAGCGTATGGCCTTATGGAAGTCTTGTATTGAAATCTCCTGTTGAAGACTGAATTGCGTTATGAATTGTTGTCTTAAAATGAATATAAATATCTCTGCTGAATGTCTGGGTTGCTTTCAGGAGTTTTACAATCTGGTAAGCTTCATAGAATATGTTGGTCAATTACCAAAAAGGACTCAAAGGTTACCAGAGGCCACTATATGTCCTACAAATTGGTGATGGGAATGTGGATCCGCAATGATGATGAGCAGTGTCATATTGCCAATGTGGAGGGATCATATAAAATAAATATGGCCTTCTACAGATGTCTATGCGACAAAACCGTCTGCAGGTTTACCATTCAAGAAGAAGGCATACTTTGATGGAAGAAGTCCATTGTTATACGAGGCGTGTTCAGAGGGAAACCTTCTTCAAAGTCAAGTACATCGTCACGTTGTGGAAGACGTCCTATTGCAGCAACAGCCGCAAATACTTCAGACAATGCAGACATTGATTCCCATGACATTGAGGACATGTCAATTCTCCAGGACAGCTCCTCAGAAGACGAGTCTCAGGAGCAGCTGGGTTAGGATAAATAATTCATTGCCTTAATCAAGAACCCATTATTCATTTATGTGTATACCTCGTATTGAAGTCTCGTGTTGAAGTCTCCCCTTGAAGTCTCTTCTTGAAGTCTCTTGTTGAAGTCTCTTGTGGAAGATTCCTGTTAGTAATTGAGTACTTGAATAATTCCATGCCTACTGAAAAAGCGTACACTACAGTTCATGTATATTCTTTCCAGAGAGAGATCCAACGTTTACTCCAGGGAAATCACCTTCAAGTTGACGTAGTTCTCAGTATGAGACCAGGCACTCATCTAGGCTGAGGGCATCTATAGGATCAGCAATGCACCATATAGCCCTCGATGCCACCGGTCATCCATTCATTGTTAACCCGCAGAGTAATAAGATTTCTTTGTTACAAAAAATTATAACATAGACTTTGTAAGCACATCATTGGCTACTGTCATGTTAGTATACCACATAAACAATTTGCAGGAAAACCGTGTGGCCTTCAACGAGCTCGAGGTTCTGCAGCAAGAAGGCATCGGGGCACTTCATCAAGAGGAGCATCCAGAAGCATTACCTCTACCCCTGCACCATCTCATATGCAAGACTCATCCACCAGTTCCAGCTCTTCAGATGAAGGTAATCTTGAAATGATACCTTCACCTCATTACTCCACATTCTACATGTCTTCACTGTTACTGAACGTAGACAAGTATAGATGCATATATATATACGTCACACTTTCAGAAGGCACTAAAAGTGACAGAGGTCAAAAAGACATGTCTGAGGGGGAAGCCACAGAGGTTGTTGATGCTGGGAGTGACAGTAGCCCGGACAACAGTTCTTCAGGATCCTCGCCTCATCGTAGCAGTGAAGAGAATTTGGCATGTACGTGTTACTTATGAAGTCTCCTGTTGAAGACTTCGATCTTGTTCTATCACCACAAAGTTTCTAGTCAGAATAAAGTTCATAATATGGAAGTTTCTTTTTGTGTTCTTGTATTGAAGTCTCCTGTTGTAGTCTCATGTTGAAGTCTCCTGTCGAAGACTTCAATTAAGTGTATGTAGTACTTCTAGAGCTGCATGGAATCCGCTCAAAATGAATTTGACATTTCAGTTACCTACAAGAGATCTGCATCTCCCGTGTTCAGTGTGAACGACTCCGGTGGATCATCAGACAACAGTGCTTCAACTGTAGAGCTGAATGTTAGTGCCACACCACCCACCAGGATGACACTGAGGAGTGCTATGTCGAAGAAGGCACAGAGCTCTTCACTTGGAAAGGAAACGGAAGAGAAGAGCACTGACATTACTACTGAAAAGGCCAACAGCGATACGCCGAGTACGAGCAGCAGCTCAAGTGCGGACGATGCAACTGAAAATGTTGAATCTGGCCAGGAATCTGGCAATACATCTTCCAAAAGCAGTGGTAATGCTTCAGGCCAGGAAGAGAAAAGATCTTTGCAACAAGCCCAGAGACACCCTCAACAGAATCAACCTGGAAGATGGGGTCGAAAATGAGGTCGTGTTCAATTCAAGTTGCCGTCACAAAGAATAGTAAGACATGACCGAGTGGATGAGGAGTGCAGAATGTTGAACATTAAGTATCGAAGATGGCCGGGTACCCGTGAACCCAAATCATTTCTGCACAAATCTCACTGCCTGTT
>JBCAUG010003961.1:0-11443 GCA_038406175.1 Haplosyllis leylae | reverse complement strand
GCGTAGTAATGTTATTAGAAAATTTTATTACGGCGGGAATAGGGTTAATGTAACAGTCTTCTGAAGGTCCCAATGACGCTGCATTCACACCATGCGAAGGCGAAAGCCTAAATGACATCGTTTCAAAAGGATACAAGTATCACTGTATATAAACATTTAGACCAATTTCACTTCGGGTTTTTCGCTTTCAGGTTATGAAAAAAAAACGTTTCTAATGGTGCACTTGGTGTGAAAAAACGCTTTAAAGTAATAAACGCGAAGAGTAAAATAGAATGAAAATTCATTCGCGCACTCTTTACTTTTAAAATCGTTATCGAATTTTCGAGGTTTTACGATTGACTAAAACTGGGAAAAGTGGATGTGAAATCGTATAATTTGAAAACTACTTTTTTCAAAGTGTTCCGCATTAGCGAGAAACTTTGAAAGTTTCGAAGTTTTCGGGTAAATCCCCTTTGATGTTGTGCCCAATTGAATTAAGAAAGCGAAGTGATTTAATCGCGTAATGGACTCAGACAAGTTAAATCACAGACTGGGGACACGGACCATCTGGTTACCTCATTGTTCCCTCCGATTACAGTCGGGGAACTCACCACCCGCAGGAAGCGATGGGTGATACTGACACTCACCAGATTCAATAATTTCATTCACATTTTCTGGTCAGTTTCTGGCCAATGTGCCTAACTAGATTGATTAAAACATAATTGTAGGCATTACTATATAAAAGGGATCATCCAAACATAATAATTCTGGCGTTTGTAGCAAAATAGAAAATAAAGTAAAAGCTATTGAAACGAGTCAAATGATAATTAGTAGCAGCCGCTGGAAACAAACTGGCAGTGTTGGTGAATCAGCAAGTGATTCATGAACCAAAAGGTCAACAAAATGTAAAGAATTAAAAATCCCGCCATAGCTCAGGAGGAAAACAACGTTCTTAATGTGAACATCTGTACAACTGGATACACTGAATTCATTTTATTTATCCTCATGTTCAGGAAATGTCAGAGATCTGTTCAGTTCCAACAGGGTGTACGACTAGCTGAGACATTTAGAGGCCTACGTGATAATAAAAGACTTGTCGATGAGGAGATGGAGTTCTTGTCTGAGGGTGGAGTTCTTGTCTGGATACTGATCACTGAACCGTCATAAGTACCTGAGAAGTCTGTTGTGAAAGTAACGCTTTAATTTTCTTACTTTGTCTTGGTTATTGGGAAAACTTTACAGAATTGGATCCAAATCTCTGCGGAGGACTTACGTGATTACCGTCTAGCTTTATGTTGAATGTCCTGACTTAAAGTAGGGATCCCATTGAGTTATGAATAGCTGTTCTTTTTCCTTGATCAGTATGTGTCAATAAAACTTTTCTCGGGTTTTGGTCTCGTATCTTTCAACATACGGTACAAAAGGTACTCCTATCCTGGCCAGGGGGGTACCCCTATCTTATCCTGCCCTCGAGTACCCCTCCCCCGGCAGGACCTAGTACAGGACTTTGGACAGGACCAGTGACAGGACTGAACAGGGCCCGGAACCAGAGGCTGGGAAAGGACATGGGACCACAGATGAGGGTACCCGCAGAAAGGACCTGGTACCACAGACTGGAAAGGGTCCTTGGACAAGAGGACTGGACTGACAAACAAATTGAAACATTACCTTCCAGCATCCTTCGGAATGCGGAGGTAAAAACCAAAGCGCATTTAATTTAACAGCCAGAACTCAAGAGCCAAAACCAGCTTGCCTTCCGCATTTGCTGAGAACTGGTTCAATGAACTGGCCTCAATTTAGCAGCAGATAAACATCTGCAAATCTAACGATCGACATTCAATTTAACCGTGTCACAATCCAACAGCTGCACGTTCAGTATCGTAATGCTTCACGGGTCTGTTTCTGTTTCTTAGATTGTATCAAATAAATATCAACTTATCGGTGCAAAGGTGTGAAAGTAGCATAACACTCGGGTGGAGCGGTCTCGCACCATAAGAGAAATGTACAATGTTTGAAGTAACTGCATGCGGTAGCACAAAATGAGAAAATTACCTGATAATGAAATCAGTTAATTTGTCTGGCCTTATTAAAAAAACAGCGAGAATGTTTACCAACATTTTACAGGCACAGTGACTAGGGAGACTACAAACAATCTAACATTCTAGTTTTTTTACGATAAGCATTTCTAGCAGATCTGACAAACCTAAAATTGGATTTCTACTTCTTGCAATTGTGTGTATTAATTATTTGATGAAGTACCCACAATCAACAGGTACTGGAAATATGAAATTACCCTTATCTTTGCAATTTAAATTGTAATAATTCTTAAAAATTAAATTGTATTTCTGCCAGATTTGTCAGATTTGCTTATCCTGAAAAACCCGAATAAACCCCAATGGTGCAGGGGTCTCGCACTGTTGTTAAAAAACGGACGGACTGGCCGTGTGGTCTGACACAAAATTTAAATGGCAGAAAACAATCATCAACACGCCATAAAAAGAAAATAGCCTGAAAAAATTGTCATTGTCATTAATGTGCGCCAGATGGTGCAGTAGCCTTGTGCCCTCATATTAACCTTGATGATGGAATTAGACTGTAAATCCCGGACTCCAGAGTCCAGACCTCGAACTAAGGGAAGACGTCCTATAAACCTTCAAACCAGACGAGTACCGTAATGACATGGCTCCCACCCCATCAGGGTGGTTCTGACACATAAACTCTTAGTTATGGTGCTTTATACCGTATAATGTAAGGGTCTCCATCCGGTATAACCAGACTGGGTCGGTCTGGACTCTGTGTAGTTGTAGTTTATACTGACTGGTTCAGGAGTGTCCATCCAGTATAACCGGGTCTGGACTCGTGTTATACAGAACATGGACGGTATATAAGTCTAATAAGGGAGACGTTATGGATGTGATAGTCATGCCTTTTAGGGCTGATCCAGGATTCGCAAGACGGGATCGCCAACCTAAACGTTTGGCCATAGGTCATCGAAAATTGCATTGAAATGATGAAAAATTGACCCAATAGGAGGGGGTGCCTCCTTGCTACCCCCGGACCCACCACTTGCCCGGGGCTGCCAAACAGATCGGTTTATTTCTGTAATACCCGGTTGTTACTGCACGCGTACGGGACGGGAAAGTAATGTTTTCACAGGCATCAGTCTGTCTGTCTGTCAACACGGGAGGGGAGGGGTGTATACCCCATCTCCATCCCGTAATACTCCCACTGGTCCCATGTCCTTTCTGGGGTGAGGGGAACCCCATCTGCATCCATAATGGTTCAACTAGTCCCATGTCCTTTCCAGGGGGTGTACCAGGGATGGTGTACCCCCCAGCTAGGTCAGGTTGGGAAACACCCCCAGCCAGGTCAGGCTGGGGTACCACCTCTCCCCCCAGTCAGGTCAAGTTAGGGTGCCCCACCCCTGAGACAGAACAGCAGATCGAGCACTTGCTACGCGGCGGGAGGTATGCCTCTTGCGTTCACGCAGGAGGACTTTCTTGTTATCACTGTTTATGTGGATCATATTGCCAGATATGACCATAAATGTGGCTGGTTGTTCAGCTTCCTTGACGCAATTATTGACTTTGGTGACTTTTCTATTGAAAACCGATCCCTGTCTGTCCTCACATTACGTATATGGCAATCTCCTCTTATATTGTATCATGAAGCAGAAACGTGTTTCCAAGAAATAACCCCCCTGTTAAATACGCTTCCTATGGATGCACAATTTGTACATATGTCACTTTATGTATAACACCATGTTTTGAATTATTTCATTCTGAAGTTAATTACAAAAATGGTCTTGACAAGAGACTCAAGGATTTTCTGTGACACACTTTATTACGAAAAATATAGTATTTTCAGCAAAAAAAGACATAATATTTTCTCAAGAATCCGCAAATTTTCCCTTTGCAGTATTTTGAGCTCGTCTACCAATTATTCGTTTCGCAGCAGGCCATTCATGGATTCAAATGGATTTACCGCCACTCTCTTCGTGCAATATTGATGCAATGGAGTTTTCTCTAAATAGAGCACAACTTTCATTGAATTCAGAGAATCTGAGAAATCAATGAGGCATGAATTGGGTTCAGTATAAGGATCTGCTCTGTTACCTGTGTCTCTGGTGGTCTAGGGGTATCATCTCTGTCTCTTACACGGGAGATCATGGGTTCCAACCCCATATTGCTCATTTTAAATTTTTTTTTTGTCACTGAATTCAGCGAATTCAGTGAAAACATTTAGAGAAAACTCCAATGTTTGGGATTGTTTGGCCAAAGTCCTCTCCCTCACTTATGGGAAGTCCTTGATTAGCCATTAAAGTTTTTCCTATTTTGAATTGGAACTTCATCTAATTAGATGACAAAATATGCAGTATTAAAAAGACTTCCATGGGGTTTGAAGCCCCAAACTACTAATCAGCAGTCAGGCATGTTAACCATTATACCAAAATGAGCAGGCTGTCAATGAGAGACATAGAAATCATTCAATACCCTACAGTCATCCCGGAGTGATTTCAGTTGAATTCACCTAATTCACATAATTAAGAGAATCTAATGCAAAATAGCAGAATACGATTGGTCACTTCCCTTCTCATACGATGACCTCCCTGCTCTACAAGTAGTTTTCTCTCTTCCTGCGGCGTTAACGGTTGGTCCTTACGTCGCGGAACTTTACATTAATCAGTGGCGGCTCTAAGGGGGGCGCCAGGGATGCACCTCCTCCGCTGGGTCCAGTTTTTTTCGTTTTCATGCAGTTTTCGGGAATTTTTTGGCAAAATAATAGATTGGAGCCACCCCTCCGTCTGTGAAATCCTGAATCCGCCACTGGATAATTAAAAGGATAATTAATGGCATCTTGCACTAATCATGGATGCCTATTGAGCTGACTAATTTGTGATTTCAACAGTGGCATATATTTGCGTATCTAGGGGCCGCAAGGGATGCAGCCCCCGGTCGACCAAAGTTTCCGAATAGAAATAGGTCTCAAATAGCAGATGGGAACCCCCTCTTTATTAGTTGTTCCCCCGGAAAACCCTGGATCCACCACTGATATAGGGAACAGCGAGCCCCATTATTTTTGAGATTTCTTGAGGTAGCGTAACGTTGAAGCCTACTCTAATCGGAATCCTGGATCCGTCACTGACAGTGACTTGACTTGTTCGTGCCTCAGTTATCAGGTGCTCTAGATTCCGAATTGGAAAGACATTGTTTGCACCTATACTGTGTAATTCCAGTGTAACAAGCTTGACCTACTTTGAGACCTTTAAATCACCGTGCCAATGAGACAATAGTTCTGGTGGTGGCGACCCAACGTGGCGGCTAAACAGGCCGTAGAAAGCGCAGTTACGCACATGCCTTATTACAAAGGCAAAAACTGAAAATGAATGCGGAGTTGCAGTTCGTCTTTACACAGAAATCCGACAAGTTTTTAAATGCATGTGTGCAAGTGTATTTGTGGTTGCACTTTTTGGTCGGAAAATAGACACAAATTACGAAGTTACTGGAATTGCCTACCACCACAGCGCCAGGTAAGACATGACAAGGGATTCGCATAAATACAATGAATCCCATGCATTTATGAGATCTTTTGGCTATTGTGACTGTGGGTATCAATCAGTGGCGGATCTAGGAATTCCCACATGATGGCGCCAACCCCAAGGGCAAGGGGTACGAGGGGAAGGTGGCTAATTTTCTTGAAAACTGCATGAAAACTAAGTAAATTGGGCCCTAGGGGCGGATCTCTGGGACTCCATTTGGATCCGCCACTGATGAGTGACCCCGTAATTCGTTTTGTAGAAAGACAGTTAATCCTTTATTTCTGTCTGTCCACAGGTTACGCCATGTACCGGTACAACTCGACTGCGTACAAGGCTCAGGTTCGGGAGGACTCGTTGCTTTCCGTGTACGAGGACGGACACTGGAGTAAACCGTACTTTGACTGCGGCGGTGGCGACATCTGGATGATGACCTACACCGTACCCTTCTTCGGGTACAACCGGGAGACGGGCCAGTACCATTTCAAGTAAGTACACGTTTAGCTGTGGCAATAGCGAGCTTTAGTTCCTTGTTTCCTGAAACGTGACGTCAATTTGCATCCAATACACGTTCATGTCAAAATCAAGTGTACATCGCGCGACCACTTTGACATGTGACGTAAAATTTACATTGTCACAATGAGGAATTTAGTTTCACGTTTCAGGTCACCTGGAGGTGTTATCGTTACGTAATCCTAAACCTCCCTGATAGTGAATTCAGGTACCATTAGGTGAGCAGCTTCACTAGACGTGCGGTACAGAAACACTTCTGACTCAACATCATCTAACTCTCACCATTATGTAACGAACAAGTGTGTAACATGAAACGTGTTGTGTATTTTATCATGGACGTCGTCGTTTGCGTCGTTGTCGAACGTTTTTGAAATTTCATCCTGTCCTGTCATCCTTTCACTCAGTCCTGTTGCAGCTTCCCAGCCATGTTTTAACATTTCTGGGTCATCCTGAGCAGTGGCGCATCAGGGATTTCCCAGAAACAGGCGCCAACCCCTAAGGGCGGGGGTGCCACCCTACTATTTGACTAATTTTTTACCGAAAACTGCATGAAAATTGAGAAATTTTGGCCTGAGGGCACGCATTCCTTTAGCGCCCCTAAATCCGCCACTGCTGAGGGAAATACTATCATATTTCACTGGTTCGTAAACAATTTTATGATTGCTGTCTATGAGACTATTCAATAAGACTTTTCTGTCCAAAGAAAGACCAGCAAATCATCTCACAGAGAACCATTATGAAATTATTTAGAACGAAAGTGAAAAACATCAACGAAAAGCGAAACTGGTCAAAGAAAATTTTCACATTCGCTCGGTGTGATTGGGTCTAAAGTGAACAAGAAAAATAACGTCACAAACAAAGTTCAAATGGCGTCTCGTAATGTTGTCAAATGACGTCCAAAATGATGTCATGGTAGCATTCTGTGTAAACAAATTCCAACCAATGAATACAGGTTAAATTAAACAAGAGTCCCCCCCTGGATTGAGTACCCCCCGGCTGGACTGAGTACCCCCTGGGCAGGACTGAGTACCCCCCTGGCTGGACTGAGTACCCCCCGCTGGACTGAGTACCCCCCTGGCTGGACTTCCTCCATACTACGTATGTGATCGGTAATTAACATCCGTAGGTACGGTGGTACGGTGATCAAAAAGGCTCGGCTGCCATGCTGACCTCTATATAGTCGGCAGGTGTCGCACCAGAGGTGAGGACTAGCGTGCAGGCAAGAAAGCGTGTAAGCGAGAAATCCACCCTGGCTTTGAAACCCAGGGCAGTGGTCACTAGAATTCCAAAACAGGGGTATCAGTGGCCCCACGAAAGGGACTGATGTCCCCCAGAAAAAAAAATTAATTAAAAAAGAATTAGTTCCAATTCATTCTTGCTGCAGTGCCACTTTAACAGCTCACTTCAATCAACTTGAATCATGATTCGCTCTGTTACTGAATTTAACCTCAACTTGTTTCTTTTTAATTTGATGTACACACTTCAATGTAGCGTCTGGATTTCCTGGAGGTCACAAACTGGTTCCCGATCCTTTTGTCCTGTTGGACGCTTTGATTGGTTTAACCTGATAAATTGGTTGTTTAATTAGTTGCTTCCGTGCTGTATTCTAAGCACATCTGGTTCCTCTGTGTATTGCTGAGGTCAAGAACTGGTTCTGGTGTCCCGTGATGTTGTTATTAAGTTTTAACGACCATTTATCTTTGAAAATCTTAAATTTCGGAATCACATTGTGCAAGTACATTGCAGAATACTTATACTTCATTATTTCCTTCTATGAGCCTCAATTCATTCATTTCCAGTGCTCATTTCATTTTAACTGCACCATTTTATCCAAAATTTTACGACGGTAGATTAGCCCAAGAAAGGGAGATCATTCTAATTGAATTTGTCTTTGTCTGGATAGTTTATTGAGGCGACGACCTTCACCCTTTGATCACGTGACCTGATGATTTGGAACCTCCGTCCCTAATTTTAATCTCAGTAATTCGTTCCCGAATGATCTGTTTCATTAGCTGTGCATATCCTCAACGTGTTGTCTGGATTAGAGTCTAATCTGCAGATAATCCCCAGACACTCCTCAGATAATCCACAATAAGCCTAACGTTTCCTCACATTGAACTTTCACGGTCAACTTTTGGTCGAAGGACACTTTACCAAAAGAGCCAACAACGTCTGCTCATGTTTAAGGAACAATCACCGGGGTTGCGGTCTTTGTTGGCCCAGACCAAGGACAGGGGAAAGGCCACAATGACTGAGGGCTTTAGCCCAAGGTCTTTGTGGCCTTCCCCTGTCCGAGGTCTGGGACAACAAATACCAATACCTAATCTGACTGATAGTTTCCTCGGAAAGTGCCTTTTTAGACACCAGAGTGAGCAGCATTCTCTCCCCGGCCACCATGACACTTTCTTCCGAAGATGGCCGACTCACTCACGGAGAAGCCTGAAAGGCCAATTGGCACCTTGCCAGCTGGTCTGGGTTGAGGCCAACAAAGACCAGGCAGTCTTGGTGAGCCGACACAGACCATTGCTACGTATGATGGGCTGGGTGAGTGCCTCGCATGGAGCCAAGTCACTGGGTATGCCAATTGGCCAATAAGAAGACCAGACAGCCGTGCTTTGTTTGCCTAGACAATGTGGCTCGAAAAATCTTGGTCTGGGCCATCAGAGACGCACCCACCGTGTTAGAATGAAGTCTAATTGATGGAATACGCACTGGAAAAGTGAACTGAATCGTGAACAGGAAAGTCCTCCTGTGTGACCACAAGAGGATTACCATCTGCTGCATAGTGCAAGCCCTTGCTCTCCTGTCTGGGGGGGAAGGGTTGTACCCCTGGATCAGGACAGGGGCACCCCCAACAGAACCTCGAACAGGATTTTGGACAGGACCAGTGACAGGACTAGGGGTACCCCCACCCTCGGAAAGGATATGGGATGAGAGGTCAGGGGGTACCCCTCAGAAAGGATCTGGGACCAGAGACAATGGGGTACCCCACTCCCCCTGTTAACAGACAAACACCAGAGAAAAACCATCCTCCAGATGCGGGCGGTAATGAAACATCATCTCGTCAAATAAACATAGAGTCTATAAGCATACAATGTGAAATAGTGGGAAAGTGGATTACATTGGGAATTATATATATTTGATATTTGATATATATAGAATCGAATCAGCTTTATGCCGACCTCCAACCCATTTCATTGAAACACGGATTTCAATTGCACCAGTTACATAGAAATATCGTAATGAATCATTAGGATCATTAGAATAGCATTAGAAAAACAACATTTAAGCAAATTGAGTCCATTGTTTCAAACCTTTGCAGATTTTAGATCTGAAGCGCAAGGGAACACTGGTTGGTTAATGCTTTCAGGAATGGATCGTTCGCCTAATGATTTAAACGTCCTGTCAAGTAGCATGTACTACGAGACTTGTATTATACATCACTATTGGTGTAATCCTTTAATACTGATCATTCTCAAAGGAACAAATTGTACGGAATGTCTAGGTCAATATCTGGGGCATTGTAAATCAGTTCACAGAAAGCGGAAACGAGGTAATATAATATAATTTGTTCTAAGTGTGGAGGGAGTACCAATTGGACAAAAGTAATGGAAATTTCCTAAATATGTGGATAAGAGTTGTCCATTTTCAGGACCACTTTTTCCCTGTCCCTGATATCAGACAACACTCTGTGCAGTATAGATGTGTTCGAAAAGCGGGGACGTGGAAAACTTGTATTAATGGTGGTGAGTGTCTGGGGAGCGATAATTGAAGGATAATAACAGAAGCCGGAACATTCTTCAGATGTAGATAATTGTCTAATTTTGGGTCCACTTTTCTCATCTGTCCTCGATTATGGACAGTAGGCACCAGATATCAGATTCATTGATGCCAGATATATTGCTAAAAGTAAACTTTTTCTTCGGCTCATTTCCTTTGACATTTGTAAAACAAATGAGCCTGAATTCCACACAGTCCATTGGTCGCAATAAATATCGCCGCCACAGTCTGCAGAGAGCATTGATTGGTGAACATTTGTTCATCATTTTTGACGTCAGGTCGCACCAGCCTATGACGCCTTCGAATCACGACGTCACTAATTTTTCTTTCTCAGAAGAACAATAATGTCTTGATGGTACTTCGTAACAATTTTTGCTGATTGGTCCACTTCATCGTCATCAATGTCTTTTAAATTATCCTATTGGTCAACTCAGTGATTTTCTGCTTCCGCCTCAACCTCGCCAAGTACAATCATTGAAACAAAAGGGGTCATCTGCTTAATGTCACTGTGACATATCTTCACAAGATTATAATGGTCGATTAGGTGCCATGATGATTGGATGAGGAAGCTTTACAAAGTCTGATATAGTCTGTGTACTTGTTTTAATCAACATGGTCAGCAACCAGAGCGGGACTAATCCTTGATCCTTTGATCAGTGACCCAGATACTACTGTTCGACCCTAAATTTAAACCGAACCTGTGTTGTTGTTAAAGCAGCCAATTAGATGTACGTAGCTGGGTTTAATTTTAGTTTCCAGTAAAGCCTTGTTGTTGAGGGTGGATTTCTGGACATAAACAATTATTAAGAAGACCTTAATGTGTGAACGCAGGATGTCAAACATAAAGAAGTACCATTCCCAGTGTTGACATAGTTTTAAGAAATACCATTTAAAACATCTTAAACCAAACGTGGTGGATAATTTTCCCACGGGATACAAAATTGTGCGATATACTCATTTTTTAAAACTTCCACGAGAAGTATCATTCCGAGGTTTCTGGCATCAGAACGTCTTTGGCTCGACGTTTCCTGTAATAAGTTATCGTAGGGCAGTACAACGCTCTGGATACGTCCTGTACCCGAGCCAGGTCCAGCCGGAGGGGTACCTTCTGGGGGTGGTACTCGAGAAAGGTTTGGTCGGGGGGATACCCAAGCTGGGGATGTACCCCGGCTGGGATGGGGCACACCCCCCCCGGATAGGACAGCACTTACAATGCGGCGGGCGGTATGCCTCTTGCGTTCACGCATGAAGACTTTCTTGTTTAGTTTTGGTTTCGGTTTTACAGGAAATTGAACTTACTCATCCTCAAGGTCTCGTCTTCCAGTCAGCTATTGTTAGTTTTACACAAGAGTAACACCCAGACAGGGCAATTTAAGGGACGGTTCGGTTTAATCAATCGAATAAAAAGAGCCATTGTGGTCAGCACAATATTAGCTACAATTCCACGTCCAGTTTGGTTTAAAATGTTTTCACTTTCCTTTTGTAAAGCTCTGTTTACGCGTCAACGTCTGAGTCACGTTTTACATAGAGTCAATGGTGACGTTGACGCACACGCAGGGAATGGCTTCAGACCCATTCTCTGCGTTAACCATTGTCTCAATCGACTTTTTTCACAATTGTATAAAGTTGGCAATG
>JBCAUG010003950.1:0-11443 GCA_038406175.1 Haplosyllis leylae | reverse complement strand
CTCCACTGACCGTGATGCGAATGGCCTTCTCCGATGAGCACACTCTCTCCGCATGAAGGAAAGAACTGCTGTCAGTTCAATGAAAGGCAAATCCACTGGGGCTCCTTCCACCTTGCTGACAATTGGCACAAAGTTACCACTATCCAGATTAATATTCCAACATTTGATGAGATCTCATTCATTCAAGTTCAAGCTGCCACCATGTCGTGTGGTCATAAAGACAAGTGAACACGGTGTTGGTAGGCGTGAATGCTGGTTTATTACAGGGGACCAAGTTGTACATCGCTCGGGTAGATTTACTGAAGTGCCCGCTGGACGGCTGGGGCATGGTATATATACAAGGTCACGCAGTGGCCTTGGCCTTGGTCGGGAGGGACTCCGACAGTGTTTCACAGTGACTCACCCTTAACCTTATTAATCATGAGACATTCCGACCCAGAAGGACTCTATAATAATGCCCGTATTTGTAGATGGTACAGTTAATTTGCAGCTACCGCACAAAATAGATGACAAATTGACAGTCAACAAGGGGAAGACAGGGTAATGCTGTCTTAAGACCAGTCGCCTGTCGCTCTGTCTGCCTATGCGAGTCAAGCTTACTCCAACGATTGTAAGATGACTATTGTCGAGCGTTGGATCCAAACAGCAAAAAATTTGAACTTGATTGAATGCCATGAAACATAATAGATAATTTAGTACAGTATTTATGGGCTCTTAACTAATTCATTAGTGTCTTTTATGACCAACCATGTGTACATTTATTTGTCAATTTGGGAACCATTATTGATAATTGAAATAATGATATTAACATTCGACCCGGGTGGAACATTGTTCTTCGGTGGAAGCACTTGTGTACATAACTCGGTCA
This sequence comes from Haplosyllis leylae, assembly GCA_038406175.1. Taxonomy (NCBI): domain Eukaryota; kingdom Metazoa; phylum Annelida; class Polychaeta; order Phyllodocida; family Syllidae; genus Haplosyllis; species Haplosyllis leylae. The sequence continues at coordinate 10,575 of JBCAUG010003950.1, read as the reverse complement.
CGGGGACAAAAAAGAACGAAATGACAAATAAGTACAACCATTCGATGTTTGCTGGCAGTGTACATACATAAACTACACAAAACAGAGCACGGGTCTGTTGTATACATTTGGCAAACACCGAATGACTATCTCGAAAATGTCATTTATCATAAAACACAAGTCATAATTGTGGCGCACATATACCCTGGTTATCAGAGCTGTGCTAAACGTATGAACAAAGAACGTCATAAGGTGGTAAAAACACAGGTACATTAGAAGGAGACGAAAAGCTCGTTCACACTGACGAATGCAGGCGCAACAGTGAAGGTTTTTCCTCGATATTTATCCTTTGGTACAACTTGTGAGGAACCAATTATTTTGTGTGCAAGGTTGTTTTACGCGTTTCTCCAGTGTGAGCGAACTTCTATGCTGGTTACACTTCATATTTTAGGCAACTAGTGTTGTTTCTGGGTGATGTAGATAATAAGTCATTAGTGACATGATTTTTCACCTGTCTTGTTCTTTGGATTTGGCTGATACAGTTAAGAAGTTCATGTAGCTTTACTTTGAAGTTTGTTGTTGAGTTATTTTCATAGCCCAAGAAGAAAAGTATGATGTATGCCACTGCGGAAATCTGACTTGCGTCCTACATTCATCGCCGTGCGGAACCAGTTCCTTATTTATTAGGAATCAGTGGAAGATTTCCACCTTGTTAACGATACCCGACTCATTATCACTTAGAATTGCAGACGGCTTAGTGACGCTTGTGTGAATATTATAGATTGCATTGAGGTTCTACACCTCTGTATGATGAGGCGGAGCAGGAGTATCTCCATTAATTTCTTAACAATGCTTATGGAATTTATTCGTATGTATTTCTGGTGAAATGTAATGTGACCAGGAACCACGTAACTCTGATGAAGCCGCTTGGATGGAGCAGCTTCATTAGGAAGTATAAAAGCTGTAGACAAGCTGATCACCGCACTACTGATTTTCCTAAGCATAGCGCGAGTGGTCAAGTCACGGATAGACTTTCGTTACTTTGCAAAAAGGGGGAAAGTAGCAATTTTTTTCAAGCACGGCAAAAATAGTGAAGGGGATTGTGCGACTCTCCACTGTCACCAGCCGTTGTTTAACTTAGTTGCTTGAACAAACCAAGCAATTGTTCTTACTGGCCTTGTTTACCTGGAGGGGACTATAAACTACCTGTTTTGATTTACATTTGTGCCTGTATATTGTTACAGTTCGTGCAAAGGAGACTCAAACGTGAAAGTAATATAGGTATCTGGCACACAACACTATATCCCCGGAATAAGTCTAACAAAGGATAGATACAAAATTGAAAGTAACAGGTGGGTAGATTTTACCACAGTATGTATTTTATTAGTAGGCAGCTTTGTAAATTTTTTTACATGGAAACACGGATATCGGATATGAAGCTTTAAAAGTACGAAAGTGTGCTGCGTTTTAAAGCACTTTGTTAAATTTAAAGCGTATAGAACTTCAAAGTTATAATCGATGCATGGAAGCTGTGCGTTATTAAATATTTTTCCCCCAAATTAGAATTTCTGGAGGACTTTTAGAAAAAGTTTATTGCGTCGCAGCATCAATATGTTTCTCATCAAATTACCAGATTTTCATCAAAGTTATCGGCATTGGCAATATTGACTCAGCTTAATTGTTTCAGATAAAACGAGTGAAAAAACTGCGCAAGATTCAATTTGAAGGCAGTTTTAAGACGAATAAGAGGCATTAGAAAAGCTTCGGATAACGTTTTTAGAGTGTCTTTAGTCGGAGTGAAAATATAGATATATCAGAATAGATTTAATCAATTATCTGTTTCTGAGGAAAATATAACGTAACAGTTTTATTTCTGCTTATGAGATCTAAATCACGAGTGAAACTCCACCAAATGTGACATTGACCATTTGTGCATCTTCCCATGGTTTGTGCCGCAGGTTATTGGCGAGACAGGCCTGAAATTCTGGTCACACGCACTTTACGATTCTGTATTTGGAGAATTAATCGACATGAGAAGAAACCGAGATGATTTTTACAATATTTTAAGATATGTAAAAATGGTGGAAAATCATTGATTTGAAGATGTATGAATTATACGCAGCGTTACAATGTGGGTTATCACTCTGGTGCCTTGGTGACTAGACCACGTCGCCCAGCTAGTTGTTTACCGCTCTAGTGGGCTTACAGGAATTTGTTTCAATATAATTACTTGAAAATTGCAGATTTAGTTTTGACTAACATACGACTTAGTAGGGATTGTAAGATTGGTAGAGCGGCGGACATGAGGGATTTTAGTTTCGAGTGTGGGATAAGTTCACCATTGGTGTACCACTCTTAACCAGACTAACTTCACAATAAAATGAAATGCTTTTGCGATCTGGTTCAACTGAACCTTTTATCAGGATTTCCTGTTTTTCTTGCGAGTATCATTGATGAAGAAGTTAATACAGTTGTCGCACAATGACAAGTAATCGAAGATACTGGTTGTCACCTGTCAGTAAGCAAGAAAAAATCATCAGGAATTGATCAGTTGTGTTAATTTCTATCTCAATAATAGTTCAAGAGTATTGGAAGATTGAAAAATTAAAGTCTCATGCCTTCATGGATAACCCTATGTAATTTTTCCCATTGTTTTGCATGAAAGAATAACCAATAATTGATTAATTCCGCAGGCATTAATTTGATATTGTGCAGTGAATTATGAACATTTCCCGACCGTGCACACATAGAACTCTTATTTGCCTTCAGTCATGCAAATGATACTTGTCTCTACGCCATTTTTAGGAAAATTAAGAGAATTACCGTTGTGTGGGTTTTACAATCCTAAAACGTACTTATTGTACTAGAATTACGTTACTAACAACATAATGAACGCTACATCCTTTGGCTCTGTACAAGTCTTTTCCCAGCAAAAGGAGTGCTATGAAATGTCAAACTAATTAGTGTGCAAAGAAGCAGATAACATTACGTGTAAAAATTACCTGTACAACACAGAAAATGTGTAGTTTTTTCCTTTCGTGTGTGTTTTTGTGTCCGTGTCAGTTAAACTCTCGGAGTGGTGGATGATAGGGCTTGGAAACTAAGTAGACTGTCCCTCATGTGTACCTTTAATTTGTAGATGTCACGTCAGATCAATATCTCCCATTCAGGGAAGTTTGATTTTGGTCAAATCAATTCGTGTGTTGAAGCGAACAGTTCCTAATGACAAGCTCAAGTAGTGAAGAAACATTGTGTGACCATGTCAATAAAAGGACTCAATAAAGTCGAGTGTACACGACCCGAGGGACTGGTTTCCTGCCGTGTGATGAATTCACACCTTCTTCCCGAGGGCCGCTGGTTATGTTGAGAGAGCAAACACTAATCTCATAATCTCATACGACTCCTGCTCGTAGCAGTACGGAGATATGTTTTCATTGACAAAGGAACGTGGATAACTGCAGGAGAAAATGTCTCAGGGCTTATTCGTGTAAAGCCAAAGCGAAAACATTTCTTCTGTTGTCGGGTGTTTCTTAGAATAATTCCTTAGCCCTAATTTAAGTTCACAATTAACAAAAGTACTCTCGCAAAGAAAGAGATTCTTAATTATTGTAATGATGCGTTTACCTTGGATAATGGTAAATGCATTAAAGAGAATTCTCGTTTTACGATCGCTTTTACCCTGTGTGTATGAATCCTTTTGTCACGAAGACCAGATCAGTGTGATTTCTACTGTAACGTGCTGATCAGATCTGAGGAAAAAATCAGAAAGAGAGTGTCAATACGTAAGCCTGCATGTAATTATCTACTGAAATATCAGGGACAGAGAACAATTGATCGAACTGTATCTTTGTTAACGAAGAGCATAAAAGAAGAAAGAGTGAAAGATGAGAACATCTTCGAAGGTAGAAAAAGAAATGATACTGTCGAAAGTACTAGGTCTGATATCCAATACACTTTGTATTCTCTGAGACAGCTCACAAAAACATACAAAATTATGGTCTATGAATCCAGTTGATTGATGTGGCTTTTGGCTTTGTCTTTTAGTTGAACATTTAGAAACTTAAATTTTGACATATTTGTAGGATTTGAAAAATTTTATAGATTCAAGATTTAATTATTGATTAAATTGTTAGAATTGCAATATCAAGTATTTATAGTTCAGCTGTTGCACGACGTCACGAATTGTATAGTTAAAGCTCAGCTTACATGAAAAAAGATGAATGAAGACCGACTAAAGTGGTTTATCGTATCTGTAAAGAACACCTGGTACACTTGTAAATATCATGCATAGTTTTCAACATTAATTTTATTGATGGAAAATGTTACTAAAATTAAATATGATTGGTATTAACTAGCCAACTTGCAGGCATATTTACACAAACAGAGATTAGGACAGTACGTAAATGAACATTTTAGAAACTAATATTTTTTCTTTGAGCAAAGGCAGTTCCTGTGCAGTGTTGTGCTGGAGGTAAAATGTGATGAAATGATATCCAGCTCTGTTGTTAACAGAGAAATTAATGCTTTGTGTGTTGTTAAGCTTCTAATTTTCCAGTGTTTTTATGGTCAATAGGAAGAAGAAGCTTTGGGCAGCTCTAGAATGCAGCTTTACTCAGAGCCAGTAGTTGGTACAATGTTAAAGGCAGTGTTGGGAATGTAACTGCTGCAGTCGGTTACTGAAGCTTTCATTGAAGAAACCACGGCCAATGAAGCTATTAGTGCTGAAGCAAGCCCATAGCTGTCGGGAGCTTTCTCTGCACAATGGCATGTTCTGCGTAAAAGATTTTGGCTACAATAGCCTCCATTAGTCACATGTTGTATGACTACTCACGTCTCAGACTACTCAGAAAAAAGGAGCCATTTTAACACATCATCCATTCAGAAAATCAATATTATTTTAATGGATTTACATCAAGCCAAGTTTATGGATATGGAAATCCAGTTTTTGTTATATTGACAGGTTAGTGTTACTACTTGCACCCCGTAACTACATACAACTAAATTGAGTTTTAATAGATTTAAATGCACATTGTTTAATGTGAAGTGTTGTTCTATCAACACAATATTTTCCTGCAGAGATTTCCAAGGCATCTCGCATCAATATGTGGCTTATTAAATTACCATATCCGTCCTGGGATCATCTTCATTGCCAATATTTACTCTGTATTATCTTTTAAAAAGGAATATCGATCCAAAAGCGACAGGAATCCCTCCAGAGGTGATCTATTTTGTGTCTTGAAATATCGACAAAAGTTTGAAAAACCCTTTCACCTTCCGATATTTTCACTTTTTTGTGCTTCATTTTAGTTCTGAAATTAAACTGAAAATTGCGATGATGTAAAACTTGGGCAACTAATTTCTGGTACAGACTAAAGAAAAATAAAAATGAATCACCTCTGGGTCTGGAGCTCAAAATGGTCCCCGTGCATTACAAACAGCCTTTCCAGTACCCCATTCCACACAACACAAGCTATTATTTGTGAAATGATAAGGTGGCAGACATGTTGGATTTGCAATATACACAGACCAACGGGGACCATAATTATGCATGTTGTTGTAAACATATGTCTATGTATTCTGATATATTGCTAGAACCCTACCAATTCATTAGGATTTTCCCCTTTGTGACCTTACAAGGGAAAACTTGCAATAATGCTGTAGAACACATGCCTCTTGGAAGAGACCAGGACAAAAATACCAGACAGAGGTTGTGAAATCAATCTAAGCTGTCGGAGTAACGCTCGGTCTACAAGTGACTAGCGTCGAGGAGTCATGGAAATGTTTCCCAAGGGTATATTTAGACCATTACTTCATCACTTACAGAACTTTCTAAGAATTTAATGCAATAGAAATAAAAGAAAGCACTGTCACTACCGTCCCTCAATTATTTAAAAAAGCACCAGGAAAGGTTCTTGTGCAGTGTTCGTGCCTCAATCAAACTTTTGCCCTATAGATGAGAAAATATAGCCCCATGATTGTTCACAGCGCATAAAACTGTGTTTGTGCATCGCCTTCATACTCGACTGCATGCATAATGTCCATCAATCAATCAATCTTTTGCATTTAATACAGCTTAATATGGCAGGTTGAAGACCTGAAGAAACATTGTGATCACATCACTGTAGCATTCATAATGTTGATTTACATGACCCGGAGACGTTTTTGTGTTGTTTGATGAATTCTCACCTCAATCGTTACAGCCACTGGTAATGTTATGAGAGTCAATACATGCTTTCATAATCTGTTATGATTTCTCCAGGCTAGAAGATTCTCCTGAGTACCTCCTCGGCTGTTACATAAACAGCTTATCGTGACATGTTTTTGGAGCAATCCTGGCGGCACAGCATATTTTAGCTCAAAAGGTCTGTGATAGTAATTTGTCACTTTTCAAGTTCAACATTGTTTGAGTATTGAGACAGAAAAACAATACACGTTTTGATATTAGTTTCCTAACTTTATTCTCCATAACAGACTGTTGTTTGACTGTAGTTCTAATCTGTTGAGAGGCTATTTTTAAACCCAAAGATTACACCATAGTAGGATATTGATCAAAGCTAAAAGCCACTCAAAGACATGCAGGAAGACCCTCTGAGATGTAGAGGACACTAAAAGCTTTTTTAGGTGTGGTACGATTGTCTTCTTGATATGAAAGGTTATACATGGGAAATCAATTGCTGTAGTTTGACGGGATGTCTCTCATTGCACATAAGGAGCTGTCTTGTTGGCCACCACAATGGTTCTTGTAGAGGAGGTACATCAAAAGTGTTCATCTTCAATCAATACTGTACATATGTGGGACTCTATCACTTACTTGAAAGGGAATCGATTCTCTTCCTATTCTTTTGCATTATAAGGATAATGTTGGTTGTGCAGAATGACTCAATCAAGTTTTTCCGTAATTGTCATTGAATTCGATGAATTCAATGAATTTAAAAAATTTAGTGATATCACTGAAAGAAGATCACCTACATTTAGTGACTGTCACTATGTAAAGAAGATAACATTTAGTCTTGATTATTGCTGACTTTCTATGTTTTCTTTTTTTATCACGTTATTAAGTAAAACCTGTCATTTGTAAACATACATCATAATTTTAGTCTATTTTTAGAGAAACCTTCTATATTATTTTATGGTGACCTGCTTATTTCATAGACACATCACTAGGAATCAAATTCAATGAATTCATTGAATTCAATGAAAATATTATGGAAAAACTCGAATGGCCATTTAGGAGATTCATGCTACGGTAAATACTGTGAAAAAACAAAACAACGAAAAAATCAGGAAGCACCAAGGAGTACATCATAACATCTATTTATAAAGTTTACTCTGAACGTTAATTTAAAAATTTTGAAAATATCATAGTAGTCCCAAGAAAAGAAATACAAACATCATTTGGTTGCAGTTGATTAATAAAATAAGGATGATGACACAAAGATGATACCATTATTGGTATCAAATGGAAAGCTTGAGACAAGGATCTGATTCATCAAATCATACTTCCTCCTGTGACCCACAGTTTGCCGGACAATCCATCAACCTTCATGTGTACATTGTCGCTTGGGTTTTCGTTATGTTTCCAGGGAATTAAATGTTTGTCGCTGTTGTTGGCATATCCAGCTTGTACGCAACATATCCATCAAACCCACTGTGTCCAAAATGCCGTTCTATTCGAAAATACTTGTTCCACTGTGCTGCCAAAAGAATCAGTCACCATGTTCTCTTGTGTATCTGTTTTGTCGATCTTCATATTGTGACAACTGACTTGTATTCAGTGCAGGGTTTGATTACTTTTTCGTGTTGTAATGTTCTTTGCGGACCATAGCTGTTGACTGATTTCCAAAATAATAGTTGTTCTTCATTGACATGACTCCTGAAGAATCTATATCCACAATAGTTTCAAATTTCTATGCTTTGTGATGCATAGGAACTTGACGTGAGGAGCATTGAAACAAATCTATGTCATTCATTTGCATGCACGTGATGGTTGAAGACCCAGTGATGGCACGTTACAGCTTCAGCGCTGACACGGAACATTATTCACGTGGAAACAGTCACCGGGGTGCTGTGTGGAATCGTTATTTTGACAGGGCTGTCTTGTTGTGTGCATGGGTGTGTAACAGGCTTTTTTGTTTCAGGCAGCCATGCAGCGCCGCAGTGAAAATGGGTTCGACCTTTCCCGAGACTCCCATTTATTTCACATTTTCTCGAGAGTCTTGCTGTTGACTACGTTTTATTAGCTCATCAAAAAGCGTGAAGCAGTTTGGTCTTCCTGGTTCCTATTTTTTCAACATGGTCTTATTTTTGAACACCCTGCCACAGCCATGGTTTCAAAGGTGTAAGCAGACAAAGCAGAGTAAGCAGACATGACGAACGTCTTTCAATTCTGAATTGTTGCACATATTGGTGGACCCCACCTCAAACAGGGGTACATCTATCTCCAATCAACCTGCTAAATGAAACAGGGGTCCCCCAATCTCCCCTCTCAGATGAATTGGGTAAACACCCCCCCACCCTCCTTGGGATGAAACATGAACATCATCTTATAAGTAGCAGTACGTGCGTGAAGGCAGGACCATTTAAGACCTGCACCACAAGGACTTCCTTTAATTGCAAAGTTCTTTGACAATATCCGAATTCAAAGATTCTAAGATACATTAAAATATGAATGTGTCTATATGAATTTCCTAATTAAATAAACGTGATACCTAGATCCCAAGGTACCAAAACGAGAATCTGAAAGATATTTTGTACCAAAAAGGGAAAATTAAAGGATCAGTAATAAGATCAGCTGACGACATCGATCGTCTGGTATTTTGTCGTGGCGTTTTATAATGCGCTACGTATATTGTTGCCAGCTCCATTTAAAAATTAATACACGTCAGCATATTTTAACAAGACTGTAAAATCAGTAATGAAATGTGTTGCTGAAAAGCTGTTAAAAAGAAGCAGCTCAAAATCAAAAAATGAGGAAAGAAAAGGCTTTGTGTTCCTCACTTTTCGCACTTTATCCACAGGAAATGACCCGTAAAATAATCTTATTAGGCAGATGAAAGTATTACAGTCTATTGATATTCCTTTTGGCTAATTGAATTTAGAGAGTGATCAGCTTTGGCAGAAGAACTTTATGGGATTAACGCGTAGAACATCAGCCGTATCAAATCCTCTGTGCCGAAGAAAAACGTTAAAAGCGTTTATTTCTGGCTGATCATGGAAGGATTAGCAATGTTTTTACTTACCTCTGTAACCCGTAGTAAAGTAACAAGTTTTCACAGGTATGATTTAATTATATTACAAAGAGTCAGGCAGATACGTCAGGTAGATATTCCGTATACATTCTGTTATGGGAGTTAATTAAAATGTCTGTGCACTGTTGAATTACCGTTATGTTGGAAATGTCCACGAAATGAACGATAGCCTCTGCAGGACGTGACACGTTCTAAAATAATCGCCTAAACAGTGGTGCCGTCACACATTGAAAACTTTCAAACGATCACTCATGTTTCACAGGTACAGAGACAGCAAATTTGTTTGGACGGCAATATGAAATTTTGGATAAATTGTTCTTATGTACGGCGAGATGGAACTGGTTATAATTTTTTGATGTTGCCGATGGAAAAAGATGCAAAAAGATATAACATTTTCTTATTCCTTGAAGCTTTAATAATGACAAGTCAGAGAGCCAAATACAGCGTAGAAAATATTCATAGAAAATTCATAGCATCCATAGAGATAAGACTCCTAGGATTTGGATCAATTTTAGTTTTGCAGTCTGTAAGTGACGTTATTGTCAAGTGTCATAACATGGCTCCAAGGCAGGATATTGTGCCTACGATATTCCCTGTACTTACACTTTTCTGAAATGTCAACTTTTCGTAGTAAACACGCTACCTGAAAAGTATTGGAGATGGTCTGGTTGTTTATCTGCGTCAGTTTGTCAGTTTCAATTTCAAAGCTGTAACTTGATCTTCTCTTTTCAGAATGCGCCGCAATTAAGAAGAAAGGAAGCATTTTGGCGATCTAACGGTAAGCTATTGTAATTGAAATTAAGAAAACATGTTTTTATCTCTCTTCAAACTCTTCATTGTCACTGTTACTGTCATATTAGTCGTCAATGTTGAGCTATCTGGCCCAAACGGTTATCGAAGGAGAAACTTGCCATGCTGAAGGTCATGTGTTTTTTTGTCGCCGTGACAACTACCCATTTTCCAAACTAAAAAGTGCAGTTATCGATGGAACTGTGTTCCCACATAATGTATAAACGTACCAAATAGCGCTTTTTTCTTGGTGAAAAAATAAATGATAATAATAATAATAAATGACGACTTCATTGGGTCAGGACTGGAGATACAGTTACTACATTGTGTTCCTATTCTTCCAGTTCTCATGGTCAAGTGTGAGCGAGGCAAAAATAATGCCAAAATGTCCTATTCCTTCCGTTTTCACAGGCAATTCTGAGCGAATCATAGGTAATGAATTGGAAATCCAAAATAAGATGCGTGGGTAACTAATGATATACGTGTTGTCTTATTAACCGGGTCCTATGTCGGTAATAAGGCTTTCTCTCTCCGTGTTCGGCGGTAAGGTCATACGCGT
>JBCAUG010003939.1:0-11443 GCA_038406175.1 Haplosyllis leylae | reverse complement strand
AGAGAAAGAAACTGTAAAGAGAAAACTGTAAGTGTCTCGCTTGAGCGGGGTGTCTCGGACTCCCCACCAGTACTCTACAGACTACTCCAGGTACTTGTATAATTTACCCTATTCTATTTTAGTTTTAATTAAATTCCGCCCACGAGTCGTTTTTAAACGATCGGACAGGAATGAGCACAATTTAGCAGGAAAGCGAAAACTGACAAAAGAATTACTAAGAGATCCTCAGTAAAGCTATAAAGCAAAGTATTGTTTTCAAACATTGTATATAATTGATATTACCGTTAATGACTTCTCCTTTATCCACCTTTTTTAATGTTAAAATAAAGTATTCAGTCAGGTAAGATAAAGTTCATAGAATTTGTATGATATCAATGTTTGAGTGATTTTATGTTTATTATGCAATCTTACGTTTGATTATGAAGTAACAAAGTACATTTTTCAGTATCATTTAGTCAACGGTGTTTTCTAACGTGTCGACTGTGAGGAAAATTTCAAAGTCAGCACATTGCAGCAAGTAGTGTAACTAACTAATCTCGGTGTTTCACATGGCCAGAATATCTATTCTGAAACTAAAAGGGTTCTTTGCGTCAAAATGATGTATAATTTGAATGGGTTACTTGTTTCCACCCGTCAGTGACACCAAATCACGTCATGATCGTATTTGTGTCACAATCCAAACCTTTCCAACTTTAACTTGTTTGACTTTCTTTCTGTCTTTCTTATCAAAAAACCACAACACCTGCGAACAACTCTACGTCACCAGAGTCCGCAGCCATTCGTGCGAAAGTGAAAGTTATCCCCCTATAGCATTTACTTCATTCCTGATAAACTTATCCAAATTGCTGTAAAACGTCTGACAAAGTCGAATGAACAAACTGAGACGTTCTGACCTTCTGCCACTTGATTCCTCCTTCTTCTTGCAGCTTGTTTCGCCGTCTCTCTTGGGGATATGAAGATAATTAACCTTGGAACACCTGTCATAAAACATTGACTTCCACATCTATCTATTCGACTGTTATTATACAGACTCAGTCACTCTCGGAATTAGAAATCGAATACCAACTTTGCATATATGCAAAAGGGTAAATCAAACTTTTATCATACATATGGTGCAAATTATTATTATTGATGCAAAGTAATTGAGAAAACTAAAGGCAACTCCAAGCAGAACAGTCTTAATCAAAATACTCTAAGAAGAAGGTACTATTAGCTGGCATAATTACAATTATCCTGTTCAATTCAGTACGAAAGTGCCAAAAGATTGATATTTTTTTGTTCAGAACTTGAAAGAGAAGATTAACTTCTTTCCTTCTCTCTTCTGTCTCCAAGTGCGGTTGATACATTTGTGAACAAAAGGCCAATGATGAAAATCATATAAAGTGAAAAATGCACAAAAACATTTTAAATTAGTGTTCGATTATTTGAAGGAGATCTTCACTCGTTTTCTGAAATATTAAACTAATTTCGCTTCTACTGTAAAAATGACAAATTTTGACATTTCGGTTGTTTGACTCTTTTTGTACTTCCGACATATACAGGAGAAAATGCCTAAAAATTATCAACCGCCTCAATAATCATGCGTTCAGTTGATGTTATGCCAGCGACAATAGTTTTCTGTACAATGATTTACTTTAAAATCCCTTAAAATCCTATTGTAAGTGTGCTTTTACTTTTTATACTCTTTGGCCGGAGCAATCCAGAAATAGGTCAATGGAACAGAGTCCAAATTTTAAAAATACAAAACATGGGTCTTGTTGTCTAATGATGTGCTCCGAAAAATGACTAAGCCTTTAAGAAAATGACAAAAAATGACAGATTAACTGTAGATCTGAACAGAACAAACTATCGATGAAACAAGTTTAGTACCTGGACACGTGTGTAACATCTATTATTTCAAATGTCTCATGTAAATTGGTAAGATTTTCACCTGCCTCTTTGTGACAGGAGGAGAAAGGTCTTAGGTTCCATGCAGAGGCGGTCGCTTAACCTTAGATGACATGATTGTCGATGTTACCGCTCGGTTTATTCCCATCCAGCTATGGATATTAGTTTAATGGACACCAGAGAGTTCGCACCTTACTTATGTCAGGCTAAATGATAGAAAGCTTGAACCAGCGCACTTAATCAGATGTGAAGCTGACAGTACACTGAACGAATTCATTACTTTGTTGGTAGGGAGAGCGACATTGAGAGAGAGAGGGAGGAGAAACTTTGTTTCAATATGAAAGCACTTCACCAGTCTGTCTGCAAGTTTAAAAGCAGCCTTCTCAAAGGCTGTATTTAATCAATTTCAAGAGGATTGTTTTATGAGAACACAATGGAAGTGTATCAAAATATAACAAATTAAGAATCTTGGTGTCTTAAGAGAATACAATGAACATACTTTCAGATAAAAAATTAAGAGGTTTAATTGACTTTTGGTTTTATTGATTACATAATGGAAGATATATGTTCATTGGCAGATCCCACAATTTCAAAACAGTGATAGATCACATAATAGTTTCGAATACATGAACAGATGGGGTTACCTCTTGGTGGCAAAACTTAGAACTGTCGAAAAAGTAGATGGTTATTCATCCGCATATCTTTGTTCAAATAGATATTCATGAATACTATAGCTTACACACTGCATGTGAGGTAAGACCAAAAAGAAGTCAACCTGACCATATATTGTAATTTCCGCTGAAGGAAACAAAAAAGTGCGTTTTTGTAGGCAGCGTTATTTTATGTGACATACACATACAGTGTGTGAGGATTTTGTGTCATACTGAAATAAGTTTTGGTGATTTTGAATTTTTTTAAACCTATGCTTGTAACATATCAAATGAATCAGGGTGAAGAGTACATTACGGCAGTACTGTTATTTTTGCTAGAAAATACATGTAAGTAGTTTTATGAAGTTTTTATTTTGACAAATAGTTATCATCAACAATTTTTTCTGTAACAGATAAATTATTGAATCTATTTAGATATAGTAATATATCATTTTTAACAGCAAATGGCAACAAAATAATTAAGTAACAGTTCTTTTTTCATTGTTTTTAATTTATTTTTAAGTCATACCAAAGTTTGCTTGGTCATGTTGATGATGATGTTTCCTTCTATCTTGCAGTTGCTAAAATCATTGATATTTTTGGACTGTTTTTCTTTATAACTTGCATTGCTTTTGACATTGATACATTCTTTGTTTTGTCATTAATTTCAAGTTCTGCTTGTTGTGTTTTGGCTATTACTGCCATTAGATCAAAGTCATTGTCATCATCATTCCACAGTGGGTCTTCATGTTCAGTTGGTATGAACAGTACAAGCGCATTTTCCATCATTTGGCTTGCTTGTCATTATTTGAGGCAAATTCACTGTGGGTTCAGGTAAACTTGGAACCTGTGGCAATTGGTCTTGTTGTATGTTTAGGAGATCGGAGCAGAGAAGAAGCCCATGTTCATATTCTCATTTGAATTGACATGTTGATCAATTGCCAAAGACTGCTTGCTTTTATGACTAGTCCAGGCCATGATTTGCTTGTTGGTGAAATTCTGATGAGTAAGTGTTGTTATTGATGTGACTCTCAGACTATGGTTTGTATATTTCATCTCTTTTAGACTACAATCTTTAGCTAACTCAGTCATAAATAAAGCAATGGTGTTGTGTCTGAGTCTTTTTGGACAATACCAAGTTCCTTTGCCATTAGCAGGGAAGGTTGTACATTTCAGTTTTTGCCACAAAAAGTCAACTTTTCTATCCAGAGAAATTAAATAAATCTTGTATGACTGCACAGAACAGTACTTAGATCCAGATAATTTTGGCATGTAACCAGAAATTATGGAATTATCCCCTTCTTTGTAATTTTTGGCCTCTTTGTCTTCAGCCCTAGTTACATAACAAATGCCAGACTCACAGTCCATGATGCACTTAAATGTAGATTTCGTCATGTCATAAATATTCTCAGATCCTCTTCAGGCAAAGTAGTACCTAATGTCAAATTGTACTTTATTTTGAAGTTCTACTGGGCCTCTGTCAGGATCCATAGCTGCGAGTGATAGATATACTGTAAGTCTAAAAAAATTTATACGTGATCTTTAGTAGACTAGATCTAAAACTGCATGGCAGTAAACTGTGTCAAATTGGTTTTGTTTACATTTTTTGATCTTAATAAGTATGTACTTAATAAAAATTAGTGCTAATACTTAATAATTTCACTGACCTACTGGTGTTATTTCTGGCACATTATCTACATATCCTTTGCCTTGTTGTTTATGTTTGGTGCAAGCATGTTTAAATGCTTTTATCAACTTGGTGAAGCTTGTGCATTGTGGTTTCATGATGTCAAACACAGGGCAGTATCTCTTTAATGCTCTGTTAAGACTGTGCCTCATGTTATCCAAAGAACTGACTCTGTAATAATTACCTTGTTTTGTTCTATAGCTGCAAACTAAAATTTAGCAAGATGCTTGTCTAATTCACTTTCAGCGAAGTTAAAGAAATCAGTGTCAACACCTGCCTCACTCAAATAGTCTTTGAATGCTTTTTCTGCCTTCATTTCATTCTGAAGGCTGTTTTGTAAAACAGCTTGTTTTGTTTCTAATTCTTCATCTGTATGCATTTTAAAACATTTCTTCTTTGACTCAGATGACCAAAATAAACACGCTTTTTTGACTCAGATGACCAAAATAAACACGCTGTTTTATAACATTATTCCTTTTGGTTCTCTATGTTATGTATTTTTTCATTATACAGTTTTCGAGTAAACCACAAACCGGGTTTACTCGATGTTCTGATATCAAGCCAACCTCTAACTAAGTTTACACGAAAAAAAACCAGACTTTAAAGCGACCAATAAAATGCTTGACATGAGCCCCTGTATGAGACAAATTACTGGATCAATTTCTTACATGTTCCGGGCGTTGCAAATGCTTGAGTTCTCATGGAAACAAAAACAATTGAAATGGAACTGCATCCTTTAGATCAACATTTAACCTTCAACCCACAGTTCAAATAGAACGTCACCTTTAAGAATTATATACAGAAGATTTAACGTGGTCACGTTGAAGGTGACGTGATTGTTATTATCATGTGTCTTCTGTTTCCATTCATTTCTTCTCACATTCCCTGAGTGTAGTCTTAGTTTTTGGTCAAAATCACCGACTATAAGTATTAGGTCAGGGCATCAAGGCTTCAATTTCAAGCAGAATCAATGGGACCTCTTTATTTCAAATCAGAGAAAGGGCACTGACTCCGCTTCTCGCTGATGATCATATTTGTTGATGCAGCCTCTAATGAAAGGGTCACGCCTGATATGAATACCAAACGCGTGACCAGGTGTCGGAATGACGACCGAGCTTGATGTAATTCCGTTTGGTTATTGGTTTGTTTTTATGTTGTAAAGTCCACCACCCTAGCAAGCACTCTGAATATAAATGACGAGGCAATGGGATTAATGGTCCATATATATGCTGTTGGATCATATTCGGAAGGAAATCTCATTGAAATAGGAAACTAACCCATTGACACCAACAGTTTACATCTGGACAAGTAACTCGACAACATCCTAAATGACTTTTGCAGCTCTTCGTCTGTCATTGAAAAAAACCCTCAAAAACCAACCATCCACGAAAGAAACTAGTTGGACAAAAACAACCTGTCAAATGTTTTACCAGTCAGACACAGAAATTTGAATTACAATATATGGTTTTATCTCTTGATTTGATTTACGCACGAAATATTTCGGGTAACCCTAAAACAAATCTTTGATGCTGTGTTTCGCTTTTTACAGCTCTGTGGCAAAAGGAACTTTGATTCTTAATCTAATATTACAGGGTTCCATATATATCGAGTTCCTTTTTTGTTAATCTCCGAAGACAGTCAAGTGCTCAACTTTACTATAATAAAGCTCTGATAACTGCATTGATATATGAAGATACAATCTAACTTGAAACGAAAGGGCCCGTTTGATGGGTATAAAATGCAGGAAGTCTTTCAAAGGTTATTTCATTTGAAGACGCCTAATAAAAAGAGCACCTTTCATGGGAGTATTTTGAGAGTATATTTTAATAAACTGTTTTTGAAGTCTTATTTTGACAAGAAAGGACGAAGTGCACAATTCTATGAAATTGAATTTTTAAACACAAAAGTGAATTAGCAACGCGCAATGTAGAATTGTAAGATAATCCTGACAACTTGAAATCTTGGGGATACATTCTTGATTATGGTTTTGTTTTGATTTAATTGCCAAATGTATTATGGAACAAAAAATGATTTTCTTGCCTAATGTATTATGGAACTAAAATGATCTGGTTTGCTTTGGTTGTGACATAGTTTCCAACAGGTGAATATTTTGGCTTGCGTTGTGATGCAATTTTGTTATTGAAGAAGGGGAATATCTGGAAGACTTTGTGCCGAGATGAAGGGGAGATAAGCAAGTCAATTTCGGATGCAGTGTCAGTCACTGTTTTGGTCAGTGTGTTGGCCACTCTATTGGTCATTGGTCACCATTAAGTCACTGTCTTGGTCATTGTCTCAGACACTGTCTTGGTCAATATCTAGGTCACTGTGGTAGTACTTGCCTCTTCCAAGCTGGCATAGATAGGAAGTTGGTAAAGGGAGCCATGGGCCATAGATCCAATGCAGTAGATAAATATTCAAAAGACAAGCCAAATTAAGGCAAATGTCAAATATATTAGCTGCAAAACCTTATACAATTAGTAAAAATCCTGACCAGTATGGAGAAGTTGTGCAACAGGTAGATAAAATTGTGAGTAGTGAAGCACAAGTTATGGTAAAATCAAACCAAACAGACAAATGTCGAAGCTGTTTAGGAGATCACTGTCACTGAGAGTAACACGGGAGTGTGAGATCATAAATTATTGAGAAAAGCAAACACAATGGTAAAACAAAAATTAAAATTCAAATAGAAATCTGTCATGAGTCAGTATCCATTGACGTCAATGTAACTGACTAATAGAAAGAAATTGAATAAAAAGTGTTTTGTTTTTGGTGTAAACCTGGTTTAATAACAATAAAATTGGTTACAGAATGACTTGTATTATAAGACATATTATTGTAAAATCTGAAGAATTATGTAAAAAATTAAGCCTTAAATTACTTATAGTAATTACTTATAATTACTTATAGTTACTTACACTTACTAACAGCTGGAATTCAACTTGGTATTTGACAAAAAAGTGCATTTCTGATTTTGTTGTTAGTTGTGCCTCCTGGACCAACGCAATTTAACTAACTTGTTAATTTAAACTCTGTTCACAAAAATCACAACAATCCACCAGACAATAACTTTGGTGCTATTGTCTATCCAGCAGGTGACACATCTTAACTTTGACAAAAAGATATACTTGATCTCATTGGTAGAATCAGATTATTATGCTTTCTTGAGAATTAGGAACGTTGAAACGTTATGTTCTCGTGTAATGTTGAAAACCACAAATCTGTGGCATGATAAAGCATGAATCTTCTATCCCGGAGGAACAATATGACATGAGACATGACCAATCATGTAGATTCTCCTGTCAACGTACACATAAACACCTGCCCCATTCCTGAAAACGGTACATGGATGCATGTGCCTGCGAGCAATGGTAGTGCAGCCCAATTAAACATGTGCAGCAAAAGAAAGAAATGACTTAGACAACAAAGAAAAAGAACAGTTAGCTACAAAAGTACCGATTCTTATCTCTGGCGGTATCAGTGCAGATTTAATATTAAGAAAATAAAAGGTTAAGATTTATTTCGTGAAAGACCGCAAAACATCATAGACTGACCAATAACCCAAACTTATAGTCCAGGAGAGAACAAAAAAAAAGCAATCTACACAGGGCACATTCATAGGTATTTCTTTAACTCTTCGGAATATATCTAACTGACAAGTTATGAGAATTTGACAAACAGGTCCCAAACCTGGCATTTGTGGCTATTTCATCTTAATTCATTCATTGTCGAGAGACAATTACTGATTAATTTTGTTTCCAAGTGGAAGATTGTTACATAAATGGAAAGGTGAAACTTTTTATCCTTCTTTTTAAGTTCCTGTTGCAGATGTTTTTGAAATCTTCCATCTGATATTTAGCTCACAGCGGTTATTGTTTTTAGTCTTTTATTCTATCCCTACATTAGACATGTTCAATTTTTGTTAAAACAAACTTCAGGATAAAAGCTTCGTCTGTAGGTTTATGTCTACATCTCTACGTATTCTCCTTGTTGAAGAGTCGTTTGTTTGTATAATTGAATAAAATACTCATTCATGAATATATATTGAATGGTACTGCGTATATGCATATTTGTTTGAGGTAAATTTGAATGAGAAAGTTTCTCAATTGAAACACCTGAACCCTTTACAAAGTTTTTCCGTCATCACCAAAGGTTATTTATGTTATTCCACTTTTTATTAAAACTTTGTGATAAAAACAAAGCTCGAT
The DNA here is from genome assembly GCA_038406175.1 of Haplosyllis leylae. Taxonomy (NCBI): domain Eukaryota; kingdom Metazoa; phylum Annelida; class Polychaeta; order Phyllodocida; family Syllidae; genus Haplosyllis; species Haplosyllis leylae. The sequence continues at coordinate 3,014 of JBCAUG010003939.1, read as the reverse complement.
ACACAATTTCTGTGCTTTGAAATCTCTGATTCTATCCTTTTCTAAAACATTTGACATAAACTGATGATAAAAAATCCATTGTCATAAAATCATTCAGTTTGTTCAATGACACCCACAAGGTATATTAATTTCAATTATATATGAAGCCCCTGTATTTTAGAGGGAAGGTGTTCTATTGTATTTACTAAAGCCTATGTTACACAATTACTTGAACTGAAAAATCACTCGCATTGTCTCCAATAAACACTTCTTGCCAAATCTTTAGTCAAAAAACTAAATCGTATAGAAGTCCCAAGGAAATCTCAGGTTTACAGCAAAGTGCAAAATGAACGATAATTGCTAGTTCATGTTGTCTGTCTGGAAATGATTACATGAACTCATATAAATGAGTAATAAAACAACACTGTTTGTCACTTATCTGTCTGGCTCTGGGCCTTAACAAACGTTCACATTAAAGCCTTTTATTTTTTACGAGTAATTAATACAAGTCCATAATGTGAAAGCTTTCTGAATCATATAGTAACCTCCAAGCAGGCATTGTATTCAATTGAGAATTATAAATATTTTGTTACCTTATATTCAGAACAATAAAACGATCGCAAGATCCAGAAAATTAATCCAAATGAAATTGAAGAATTGAGCTGATAATATTTCTTTAAGATCCTGGATATTCTAGTTTTTACACTTACGAAAATGAAAGTGACAGAGTGTCGGTTTACACAAAACAAGAGCGCGTCTTATGGAAAATTAGTTACAATTTTTGTTTGGACTCAGATTCCAGGAAATTGTAAAATTAAAAACAATGAACTAGTTCCAGTATAAAATTGATTTATTTTGCTCAGAAATTGGAAGTTCATATGTTGATATGTCAAAAACAGGAACATAAATTTACAATTTCTAAAATGCGCTTGATATTTGATATTACTAAATAAATCGGAAAAATATCTATATTTGTTGAAGATTGCGTGAGCTAATGTGAAATATCAATGTATTGTTTTCACTTTACTCGAAAGCTATATAATAAAACCACTCATAATAACCTTAAACACACAGTAGAATAAGTAACTGGGTTATTTTCTAGCGGTTCCCGTAGTGTCAGTGCGGTAGGTATTCGTTCCCATCATGACATCGCCTGAGACCATCTCCGACGGGAGGTAAAAACACACGTTCAAACGGGAGAAAGTAGCCCATTTTGTTATTATGGTAGTGATGCAAAGTACCTTGGCAGAGTATAAAATTGGAGTGAGCTGAATTATTTGTGTAATTCAGAGGGTAAATTACGGTTTAATGATGACGATACAAGCGCTGCGCGTAAACGCAAATTTTTCTTACCTTCGTAGTAGTCCTTCCTCCATTGATTCCTCATTGCTGCATTCAAACCTTTCAATGAAACTCAACATATGGTGTTAGTAATAATTCAATAAAGTTTGTGATGTGATTTATCCATAAAAATGTTATCAGCTGGTGGAGGTCCAGCAGCTGATAATGTTGCAGTGAACTTCATGATGTCAAATGAGTGCAAATTGTAGTGAGCTGGTGGAGGGCCATCAGCTCCAATATCATCATTAGAAATGTTCATGAGGAAATAAGAAAAATATGAAACTACACTAGATGAAAGTTACTCATCTAATGAGCTGGTGGAGGGCCAGCAGCTCAAAGAGAGCAACAAAAACTAATGTAGAAAGTTGTTTAGAAGAGGGAAGATATTATGTGTATGCCATGAAAAAGGGGCACATTAGGAAAGTCTTGATATGCTGATCGAATCCAATTGATGCCACGATGTGTTGGTCTGTCACGGAGGAGCATCAGCATCCATCCAAGGATGTTGTTTCCTGGCAGCTGCAACAGATCATGTTGGTTGCCATGTAACTTTGTGCCAACACCCCAAACTGGATCCTGTGTATTTTCCAAAAGAATACTGTTATGTGTATTCAAAAGGGTCTCCAGAAACAGTGGAATTTGGTCAAATTTGGCTTGTAGTAGTTGGTAGAGTATTTGAAAACCTTGTTTGTTTTGCCACCTGACTACAAGTGCTTGGTTCAAATCATTTGATAATTTCTTAATACTGTAGGGATCTTGTGCCTGTAGTATTTCATCTGCTATCCTATTATTTCCAAGATTAATGGATTTGATCCACTGGTAAGCTTGTTCGGTGCTTGCGAACCATCTGTTTGCAAAGTTGATGTTGCATTGATAGAAGTTAGATAGGGGTGAATGATGCCGATTGAAGTATATTTGGTTTAGCTCCAGTACAGGTGGTGTGAATATTTCTGGTTGAGGAGGAATTTGATCAAGTGACTCATGAATTAGATCAGTCAACTGGTACAGAGATACTGTGTTTTTAAAAACCATCTTGTAGAAAAGTGATGCAGGAATGTTTTTGAGGTTGGCTAAGAGGCATGCATGTTTTATAAGGTTCCAGGGATGGTTGTCTTTACCATGACCATTTGGTGGGAGATATGGAGCATCTGTTTCTATCAGCAGTTGTTGTGTGGGGATAATTTGAACACTTTCTTGTAATGATTGGGAACTGAGTAATTTTGAAGTAGTTCCAAATTTTAAATTGGGTTTGATTGATTCTCGCCATGTTAAAGCCTCAGTACGATCCCCAGTAAAACAGTGGCGGTGTATCCTTTTGTTCTGTAGATGGTGTTTAATAAGGAGACTTCTCATCTTTTCTGGTGCACCGTTCCCTTGTGTGTGGATAACTAACACTTTGTCAAGCTTTTTCAATTTTGGTAGTAGGCTTTTGAGGAATGAGTGTTGTGCTTCAATTTTCTTCTTTGTACATTCTGTCTTTTGGTGTTGATGGTAGTGATCTTTACAGATGCATGTTGTTATGTAATCTAATCCTATTTCACCAATACCTACACATCGTGGGTTGTCTAGGTGTTTGAGTAGGTCACTGATGTTATATTGGCTGTGATCATGAAGCATATGTGGATGTATTCCAATGGTGTAGAAGATGTTGGGGTTGTTGGCAATATCTGTTTGTAATTGTAGCCAAAAGTGAG
>JBCAUG010003928.1:0-11443 GCA_038406175.1 Haplosyllis leylae | reverse complement strand
CTTAAGTACTTAGGGTACCTTAAGCTGATTGGCTCTGGCTACAACTGAGGCCATTGGTCGCCCATCCAGTGAGATCCCTGTGGGGCTCTCAACCTAGATGTGTAAGATGTGTATGCGAATGGCTGCACCGTAAATGGGACGGTGTAGGTAGAGGACCTACTCTATCCCCATCCCCCTGGTCAGGTAGGAAGGGACCTGCTGATCCCCGACCTCCCCCTCCTCTGGTCAAGTAACTAGGGTATCTGCTCCCTCTCCCAGAAAGACCAGGCAGAAAAGACCAGAGAAAGAACAGTTCAGAATGATTAACATTTGAGGATTAGGGAAGGGAGGGGGTCATGGTCGGTATGCCTGGTAGTGGTAATGCGAGGTCTTTCTGGTCTTGATAACTTTTTTAAAAAAATTTTTGGAGGACACAAGTTATCTTTATAAGGCCACTGATACTCCTCTTTTGGGCTTCTAATGATGTTTTTGCGTGTTTTCTGGTCTGTGCGTAATGGATTCCTCAGATTCACCTCTAGTGCGACACCTGCGGACCTCATGACAGCCAGTATGGCACCAATAATGACCAGCGAGATTAGCAATACCAGGAAAATAATCAAACATATGGAAATTAAAAGAGCATAAAGTTTTTATGACTGTATGGATCTCCTCTTTGGTCGTTGTTTGTGGTTTTCAAATGGAAGCTTTATTGCTTTTTAATGTCTTTGAAAATTGACACACATTGTTCAACTTCAAAGCTTATTACTGATCTTTTATACAAACCACAATGTGTAATGTATAATATAATACTGAAAGGAAAACAGCTCATGGCCAACATTATTCATAACGTTTGTCTGTTAAGGCATAATGTACAATGCAGCGCTATAATTCGTTGATTTTTTTGCGGGGGGTGGGGGCGCAGAAGGCTGTTCACCTACTTTGCAACTTTTGTTCCCGAGATAAAAAGTAACAAAATCCCAAAGCCTCATATTTTTGTGGGGGTGGGGAGGAGGCAGAGAACTTGATCCAACTTTTGTTCCTGAATCTAAAAGTGACAGATATATAATCCAAAAGTCCCATATTGGAAGTTGGGGGGGTTGCTCTTGGTCACAAATTTGCAGCATACAGAGGAACTCAGGTCGATCACAATAAGGAACAATTAAGCTGTAGCGTTGGTAATGGAACATGAGCATCATTCGAGGTCCCACACTTTACTGTGCAGCTGTCGACTACACATTCTAATGTTGAGAGCCTCACAAGGATCCAACCAGATGTGTAGCCAATAGCTGAAGATGTCAGTTGGAGCCAATCAAGGTCAAGTATGACTAGTACTTAAGGTAGTGCACCACAGAGTAACAGTGTGCTTACCGAGCAGTAACATGCTTACAAAGCAGTAACCAGGCTTGAATGCTGATTTAGGAAACTAGGTTTAAATGCCAAGAGCAACTGACATAGAAGATTGTACCAAACTAAAATAAACCAGTCAAACTATAAACATCTCTTGCTTGTGAGAAACTGACATAAGACACCTTTGAGAGATCATTGGTAGCAGAGGTCTACATAGACTTGCCCGCCACACTACACAGTCTCAGCCGTACCTGAGACCACCGTCGCATCCGCAGGACCAAATAGACGTCGCAATCAGTTACAATTTTTCAGGTTATTTTTTCTGTCACGTCCTTTAAGCAGGATTAAAATCGGACGACAGACAGATGTCCTGGGTCTTTACGTTCCGAGGATGTGATTTGGTTGAGAACACAATAGACTCACAGTACAGAATCCAGGAATAGAAATTTGGTACTTACACATACAAAACACAGACAGTGAGGGCCAGTTTACACATCAACGCTGCGATGACGCTAGCGATACACTCTCTTTGAAAAAATAGAGTCACTCCAGAATGAGTTGCAACTGCATTCTGGAGCGGCTTTATTAGTTTCCATTGTTGTTAATGAACTCAAAAAGACATCGCTTAAACTAGACAAGGCAATTATGGAAAAAATTGTTTTCCGTTTAGCCAAAATAATGAAAAGTCCATCTTTAGAGCATTGTGAACAAAGGACGTATCCTTAACTCCCGTGTTTTATCATTAATTTACGTGAATTTGAAAATAAATGGTAAAAATTGTATTTAAGCCATATTCCAATTCAAGGATTTTAACATAAGTTCGTAGAATTTAATATAGCAAACGAGGCCTGTGTCAGATCATATCTGCGGAAATTGAAAATTGCCGTTGATTTGATACATGATGGAACATTCATTTCCATATCATTGTCTTACTTTATACAAAATAGATCAAACACGTTAAAATTGAAAACCAGGACATGACATCAAAATATTTGCAGCTGAATGAAAACGTGACAAAATTACATCGTTTACTTTCTTGAGTAACAAATTTATACCTGAAGCTTAATGTAGAGCGAGATGTAGGAAGAAGGACATATTTGTCAGAATCAGAGAACAGATAAGGCCAATTTGTTCTGGACAAAAACACATATTTTAGGATATTGTTACCGCCTGCGTACGTAGTACGACGGGAAGGGCAATGTTTTCACAGGCCTGAGTCTGTCCACAGCGGGAGGGATACTCAGATCATACACATAGCCAGGGGAGGCTGTGCAGGTCTGGCCCCGGGGGGGGGGTACTCAGTCCCACACCTGGGGGTGGTACTCAGTCCCACAGCCAGGGGATGGGGTAGTCAGCCTGAGTACCGGCGGGCGGTATACTTTCTTGTGTTAAATTTATTTTGTGTGGCATTTTCTGCCAGCAGAAATAGATAAAATATTGCTTTTGTTTTGACATATGACTATGTATTCATTTCCATATTATCAGCTTAGTCTCCGCAATTCAAGTTTCCCATGCAAAACACTCAGAATTTCTTAAATCCATTGTCATAAATGCAGAGCAATATTGGTTATCAGTATTCTATCACGTTATTTCACATTGTTTACGAAACTGATTTCATCAGAAACCGGAGAACATATTTGCAACCAATGAAAATGCGGTAAAATGTACAATCGAGTTTTTCACAATAAGATCAAATTTCACATTTTAAGACAGAATTTACATCAGACATGCTGTAAGGATTTTTGAAAATGTGAAATGGTGCATGAAAGTTTTTTTAACCTACAGTTAAAGGTCTGACAAGTAGCACAGGCCTCTGTGGCCTATCTGAATAAGCATTCAACCTTAGATCCAATGATGGTCAGTGTTGTGAGTTCAAATCCCACTGGAGGCAACTTTTTAAAACTTTTTGAACTTCTTTATGCAAATTCAGGCATAAAATGTAAATGCGACCTTACCACGAAAAGCTCGATCAAATCGACAACTTTCAACAGGAGTATCGCTTATATTCTGAGCAACATGTTGAAACAAAGTCGCCAGGAACAGAGAACAGATAAGGCCAATTTGTCAAGGATCTAACCAACAGAACTTTAAATATTTCATGCTTTCTCTTGTCTTCGGGTATCATGAAGTTCTTCTTTCACCGTTTGCCTGTATTCATTTGCTGGTCAGATAATATGAGCTGTCTTGTAAGGGACTAATAAATATGTGATGATTTGTGTCCAAGAGGAAATCATTGATATTAAATGGTGTGGTCCCATTGAAACTGTTGGCTTTATTTATGGTAATGCCATGTTGTCAATATCTATCTCTGGTATTCTGGACGGACAGATTATTATTTCTTCTTTTTATGTGTCATAAATCACGAGGATTTAGTCCAGCAGGAAGGCCATTAATGTTTGTGTCTTATTCACAAGGAAGCAAGGGACATCAAAGCGTATTTGGAATTCAATACCAAAGGCTCAGTTCACAAATGTTATTGCATATAAATAACAAGACACAAATTTGTATATGATACCTAAACTTTCAATAATGTTTTCACTGTACCAAATTGATGAGGGGATATCAATAGATCTGAATTTTGAGAGTTATCATCTAAGTCCTTTCTTTGAGAACTTTTGTGGGGACGTAAGTCCTTTATTTTCCTTCATTATTCACATAAATTTGATGGAAAATACTGTATACTCACCTTCTATTTCATTATTATGTATTAAAAGGACTGATACGTTAAGATAAGAAACAGGAAAAAGTGTAAAAGTAGAATGTACTGTAATGTACCTGCTCTTCTATTGTGAATTTTAGGCAAAAGGAAGGGATCACTATGCATCACAAATGTTGGTCCGCGTACAGATTTGAATCCAATCGGTGACTTATACAGAACAATGACTTGCAGTTTGATAAAAAAAACTGCTTGTTAATGGATTAAGTTTGATATTGAATGCATGACCTTCATGTACGGGTTTTACACTGGTTTACTTATCGGACACAACAAATAATTCCTTCATTATGATGCCTTGGTTGATGGACAAAATTATTACAAAGGTCTTGGGTTACGATCTGAAATTCTGGTGCAAGTACTTAAAATTCCTTTGATAAAGTACTCATTACGTCATCTATGCACTACTATTTTGCCTCTGGGCTATCACGTGTATTGCAGATAACCATTGTAGAATCCTATTTCAAAATAACCTCCTGCGAGCTCAAAGGATATTGACCTAGTTAAATGCACATTTATTTTGCAAATTGCCCTAAAGGCACCAAAAATGGATGGTTTGGTTTCATTATGGTAATACACGCCGGCATTATGTGTTTGACTTGTGAATTTCTTCCTGGGAGAATAACACTATTGATGTTCCATTACTAGAAATGAAACAGACACTTTCAAAGGGATTTGTACTTCCATTACAAGGAATTACCAATCCGTCCAGCTAATTCCTTACATACCAAAGCACCATTCAAGTCCATTAGATAGTCCTATATAAAATAACATGGTCATCTCGCATCCCTCTACGAACTGAATTATGTTTGTTTCCGTTCTCTATACAGGCCTGCATGTTTCTGGGGATACAACCCAATTAATTTAATTTTCTCCCACTGACAAACACACCAGTAACTGAATGTAGTTTATGATAACATTTACAACAGGAAAGTCCTCCTGCGTGAACGCAAGAGGCATACCGTCCGCTGCGTAGCAGCTCCCCGGCTGAGTACCCCCCCAGCTGAGTACCCCCCCAGCTGAGTACCCCCCACTAAGTACCCCTGGCTGAGTACCCCCTGGCTCTGGTCCTGAGTACCCCCCTTGGCTGTAGGCCTGTGTACCCCCCTGGACAGATCCCCCTGGACAGACCCCCTTGAAAATGTTGATGATCTGAGTACCCCCCTGTGAACGAACAGACACCTGTGAAAACATTACCTTAACTCGTACTACGCACACGGACGGTAATGATAATGGTGTATACTGTGGCTGTATTGTTGCTCGGATGTTTACTTAAATTCTTTCGAAACAATTCTTCAAATTTAAATTTCCTAGGTCATAAAATCAGTATCTGTGGATTTCTCGGATTAATTTTTCATAATGGAGCTGAAAGTTAAAAAAATCAACATAATTGTGGCAATGATCCTAATTTGAATATGACTTACAATAAAACAATATAATAAGGACTTTTTCATAGAGTCTTGGAAGAAACAGTAACAGTGAAAGCAAAAGTACGTTTGAAGGAGCAAAAACTAATTGCTTTTGTATAATACGAGACAGGAAATAGAGTAAAATCCATAGAACATCAAAGGAATCATTTATTTGACCAAAACGGCATGATGTTCATGTCAGCACGTGTGATTGGCTCAATCTTGGGGACAGAATTTCATTGTCTTGCACTGATCAACACTTTGATCACAAAATCACTTTGATCGCAAAAAGTAAAATAGAATATTCATAAAGGTAAAAAAGATCACAGTCTATGTTGTAGTTTACTCTAAAGGAGGTTCGATTCAATCAGGCAAAGTCATTAAATTTGAGAAATACTTTTTTGCAGGTGTTATGTTGTCAATAATAGATTGAGATTCTCTTAAAGTTTAAAAAAAGAATAAAGTACACACATTGATTGATATTGCACATGTAGCAAAAGTAACAGACAGAAAGACAATGCTCACTGAATTCATTGAACTCAGCGACAAACGTTTTTGTAACAAAACATTATTTGAACCTGCGATCCAAGATCTTACCCCAACAAGCAGCAATAGACAGGTAACAGACAGGTTCTTTAAATTGTCCCTGATTCATGTTTCAGGGATTCTTAAGATTTTCTGAATTCACTTAACAGGTGAGGAAATCACAAATGTGTCTCCCGTAGACTCCAATGTAAGTTTATAATTCCCAAAATTAAGAAATTACCAAGTTCTTGTAGTCTTACAAAGGAAAACATTTCATCATTAGATTAGTTCTACTCTGTTTGGATAAAGAAAAATATCCTTTTGACTATTTTCTGAAAATGGGAATTTTCGGTTTCCCTTTAGGTTTCTGTTTCATGAGTCTATGAAAAAAAAGATTATTGTCACACGTTGAACGACGCAATAAGCAAAATAATAATACAACAAAGATTAGTCAGAAACTAATCCCATCACCGTGAAAGTCTCCAAGGAAATCACTGGTAATGCGAGGAGGAAAGTTCCCGGTACAGATAAGGTGCATTCTCATAAATCTGATGCCTCGAACACAGTGGGAAACAATTACCAAGTACATCCGTGGCAGGGAAAAGTTTTACACCGACATATCTACAGATTTTGCTTGATTGGTCAAAATTTATTGGAGTTAATTCTTGACAAACAACAGTGCCATATGAAAGACTTTGGAGCAGTTAAAAATTAAAATTTGAATTGTGGTTTATGTTACCTGTCCAGGTGAAAAACAGCTGAATACAGAACGCAAAGGGAGAATCTACTTAGTTGGGAGAGTTGTTAAACTTATCTATACAATTACGATTGATTAAACTTGAAAACATCTGAGTAATTCCTACCATTGCACAACACGCTTGATTCTAATTGCAACATCCTGGTCATGTACCATTGGTTTTACCTCATTGATCTAATTAGAGTAATTACATTCAATCTTTTAAAAATCCGATTTACTTCTGTGGAAAAAGCTTGTTCAGCTAATTTCGCTTTTCAAATTTTAAAAAGGTTATATTCAACTGAACAATCGCTGTTCGCAATAGGTGAATTTCTCTGTATTGAAAACCAATGCCCATAAAGAAATAAGAGTGTGTTTATATCAGATAAAAAACCTTTGTTGTCAAATGACAAAATGCCTTATAGCTCTTTATTTTCTGTCCTTATAATGCGTGCTTTATCCGATACAGAATGTCGTGAACGTTTTTTCAGATACAACCTTATCAGAGTGCATTATAGAATTGGTTCTCCATTAACCTCAATGTAATTGACAGACGAGTTTGAATGCATTTACATCGTGATAGAAACTTTCTAGAGTATGACAAATATTTGTGTTATTTTAGTTAAATGGTGACAGTAAAATATCAAATATCCTGAAATGATATGATATACAAATGGGAAACCTCACAAGCAATTACTTATTTTTTCCCCAGAGAGATATTTCACCAATGAAACAGGATATTCGAATCAAAGTTTCGTGACAACTGATTAGAGAGTGACTGCACATATTTTCGGCAGGCATTTCTTGGGTAACAGCTTTCACTTTCTGAGAAGTGGCACCAGCACCTTTGGCATCTGCAATGCCAACTTCATTGTAAGATCCAAGAGAGGTTCGGTACCAGGTATGTATCCAGCCCCCCCCCCAACACCTGGGTCAAATTCTTTTTATTATCACGCAGTTTTTGGGAATTTGTTTGGGGTTTTGTGGGCTATGTGGTGGAAATTAGTATTTACTATTGACCTTATTTTGTAATTGTAACCATTGACAATCAACTTTCAAAACAGGTTTGAATAAAATCAAACCTTGTGGTTCTTGTATGCTACTTGTTGCGGGTATAGGCAAACTTTTTTTGAGATGCGGGCTGATGGTGAATTTCCAAAATCATCTAAAATCAAATGAAAGTGTACATCAGTAGAGCTAGTTTTCTGTAATGTAGTGTGCAAAACTCTGAAAATAAGGCCAATTTTGTCTATTTATCAGTTATGCCTAAATTTGGACGGAATTTAAATCAATTCGCTTAACACTATAACCCAGCTATTAGGGAAACCTAGGCTCAACAATTGGCGAACATGACTATTGCATCAGATGTCATGACTTGCGGTAAACGAAGAGATTCGTCTGCCATCAAGAAGCCGCATAAATTTGATTTTCAATTACCACACATTGGAATTGACTTCCACAGTTCAGCTTCACGAAGATTTCTCTGTGGCCTGAGATGTTGTTGAGGCGAACATGTTTTTTTAACAGAACCACATCAGTTACACAGAAATGCTTAATGAAATTCTAGTTAAATGGTTCAGTTATTTATGTGGAGAAAACATGAAGAACTTCTGTTTCCAAAGATGAGCAAAATCTAATTTGTTGTATTCCAGGTCTTGGTCAATTAAATAAATCACCACAAAACTTTACATTCCATTCGGACTCTGTTGCCGTGTAATGAAAAGTTTTCACTGAATTCAGTGACACGAAAATGTAAAATTAAAAGGAATAGCTGTATTCAAACCTACTTTCTCGTACGTAAGAGACAGAGATGCCACAACACTTTAAAATACAATGAAGACATGGGGGGTAACAGAGAGAAACCACGGGTCGTGTTCAGGTGGTGATACTGACCAAAGTGCCTGGCAAAATCTTATTACTTCATGTCCATCAATAGAATATCAATAGGAAAAATGGCACTTGAGTTTTTTTCACGTTTTCAACTTTAATACAAATCTATTAGCTAATATTTAGTAATCGAAATGTTTAGCCACAACCGAAAGCAGTACAGTTTATGTTTTGTAATTGGCCAATGATTCAATATTCCACTTACTTCCACTTGTTTACTGACCAGTAGTCCAATATGGACGGCTGGTCAGTAAGCAATTCTTTCATTTTGAACAGAAGCTTATTTGCAGCACATAATTAATAAGCTTAAACAAATGTCATTGTCTAAGTAATCACATTTATACATTGTGTTCAGGAAACTAGTTAACTGTAACTAGATAAATATTCACGGTCAAGTTATCATTTTTTCTATTCCTGTAACCCAAGAGCCACTGTTATAAAAGCCACACCAGTCCGGCCAATATGATGTGTTTTACTACCTGAGGCAATAGTTCATAAATTGCTGTCCATTCATCTTTTTTTGTAATACTTTAAAATTCTATTCATGGTTGCTTTCACAAAACAAAAGAAGAGGTGTCTCATAAACAAAGCAAAGAAAATAATTGTGGCATTCAGTGAATTCAAAAAAGTCAGTGGAAGATCAAGAAACTCAATTGTAATAATGTTAGTTTCTTTTCTTCGTTTTGTCCTTTTTTCAGCCGTACAAGCTGCAGGGAGTACTTACCAAACGTGATTAATGGTGGGGAAGCCCGTCGTGTCTTTTGATGAGTGTCCTTATTTTTGGCAAAGATTCCACAACAAAACAGGTTAATTACAAGAGCTGTGTACACTTCCAGAGCATTGTTTGCAATCAAAGAAGGATTTTCATGCCAGTTATAATTGCATTAGTTTCTTCGTTATTCCAGGAAATTCTGGGTTGATTGAGCAGACTATGAATGATTCCGGAGAGGCCACCCCTATGGAGTCATTGAACTCCGGTGTCCCGATAGACAAAGGTGTTGAATAAGAAAGATAATTATCTTGTTTTTCTGGGGTAAATAGATAGGTTATCTCCAGGGTATTTGGCGTGCTTTCATTTGTTTGACTTCAATAAGGCCCAAAAGACAAAATTTTATGTGGATGAAAACTCCACCTTTTCACAAATCACTGCAAGATAGAACTTCATACAATTTCTTTTTATTCAGATGTTTTACGACAACGAAGTATTTGGCACGTTTCGTGCAAGCATATAGAATCAAAATCCCAATCACCATGCTGTGGTATTAAAATTGTCTCAAACACGCTTGATTTTTAAACAGGCAGGCAAATTTTGCTCAACATCCACAAATGTTCAATCGTAATGTTCATACTTTTTTATCTTATTCGAAAAATCAATTATGTACTGTCTTATCCTTACGAAAATATACTCTCCTTGGAAAACCTAGCAGACTTCAAGCATTTCTTGAAAGAAAGTATGGCGCCTTGCCAGACCCATATATCATATGAACATCAAATATGAAGTAGTTTGGTGACAGGAACAAGTAGAATTTAGAGTGTTATAACTAGTAATACCTTACTTACTAGACTCACTTACATTATCAGTAAGATCAGCCTGACTGTCTCGTTTATAAATCACAATGAGTAAGACATAAATCAACCTAGAAAAATTATTGATAATGTAACTTGTCATTCTGGGGTCTTTTAAGCAGAGCGCTAAGGTGCTAGACTGAAACTGAAGAGTTTCTTTTCTAAGGTATTGCTCCTGAAGTTCAATAATTGACTCATAAATTCAAAATAAGATAATGCTGCGTACTGCTGCAGCAGTGTTGCAGAAAAGTACACCTTTTGCGAACTTATCAAAAATACTAATACAGTGATGATCCAGGAAACCAGTCTCATTGTAGGTGTGTCAAAGGTATGTTCAGACGGAACGTAAGCCAAAGTGAAACTGAAACTAATTTCGCTTGATTAGTCAATTCACGTTCTTGTCAAGGTACCCTTTGGTACAGTTTCTAGTTCTTGGCCTAAAATCTGGTTGCTGTCTTGAAATGAGTTTAACAACTATAAATTGCACGCAACAAGTACCGGAGGATACAGCTCTATGTGAGCAGTTCTGACAAGCTTATAATAATATCAGAAAGATTAGTGAGACATAAGTGATAAACAACACGGAAATTGTGTATGGCCTTCTGTAATTGCATTGTCTGTCTGTTCGGGTAGTGACATACATCATCTGAAACCATCCACGTCACCCTCTGATTCCTGCCGGCTTCCAATTACGACGACTCATTCCATAAGATCCGTTCACAGGGCGCGACGTCGAAGGTGAACTACATGTCGCCAACAGAAAGAGGTATTTCATATTTAAACGTTTTATTATGTAATTTTGTCACACAAATATCCAACGAGAATTTAAATTGCACTTTCTCATTTACTCCGTATTAATCAATCGTACTAATTAATTTTCACTCGTATCTCATTTACCATTGCCTGACTTTTGAAATCAGTGTAGTGTGGTGTGTTGAAGAGAACACGACAATGGTCTCTTGAATCTCTTAGGATTAGGCTCTCTTATTGGTGAAAACGTGACCATTTCTGACTCTTCTGACATTGGCTGCTTCATTGTGGGACTTTACCGTACCAGACATTAATGTACCAGTAATGTAAAAGACATTGGGTTTAATCATAATGCCACGGAGACTATCAGTTATAGTAGGAATGACTCACTACCGGATCCAGGGGGGGCCCCCGAGGGCCCGGGCCCCCCCCCTGACCCCCAGAGTTGGAGGCCCCAGTATACAGTTTAAGAGCTAAACCATGAATTTTAGGGCCCTAAATTTCTATTTTTTCAAAAAAATTTCCAGCTTC
>JBCAUG010003917.1:1058-11444 GCA_038406175.1 Haplosyllis leylae | reverse complement strand
GAGGCGGAGAGGGTGAGACGGAAGTACGACTACGCGTCTATCCTCGGGCTCCCGAAACTACCCAAACAAGCGCTCACTGTCAAGGACATGATCGACATCAAGGAGCAGGGCAAAGAGTGAGTACCACGTCCGGAATAGAATAAATATTCATAATTTTATAAACAACGCGATGCACAATTGAGGTTTAACTGGGGCAGAAAACTGGTTGGGTGGATGTATTCAGGTAACCAATATGATTCCTCTAACGTAGTTTCCCTTTACCGTGCAAGCCGGAAGCAATTAACAGTTCACGCCATGTACAGGGTGTGTTACTCATTCATACTGAACGGGTACCAACGGAAATAAAGACCGGGTCCTGAAATCCAACGGAAGTCAAAATGAAGAAAAGAATATAATTTATTCTAGTCCGGCTGAAGAAAAAGCTCGTATACAGCAGCTGATAAAACTGTACGGTGAGTCGGTTGAGTTTGACGAGTTCGGTAACATCATACCAACTTCTGAACAAAGCAACACAGATCTCCATGGTGACGATTACAACAAACAACAATCAGAATACTCCTTAGCAACGACATCGTGGGCTGATACCAAGGAAACTGCAGCAGCAGAGGTGAGTGTTTCTGGTCTTGTATCTTATGGATGTTTTAGTACACTAGGATCATTCAACACAAGCGACTAAGCAGACAGCCAATAAAGCTAGCAAGCATGGAAGATATGTTAGAGAACCCTTCCCGCTTAAAAATCTGAAGTAGGCGGTACTGAGACTTCCGAAGGCCCATGAATAGGCTAACTAAAGTGAAATGATCTCTTAAGGATGCATTAAAATACTGGAAATTTTTAATGTAGGAAACTTGTTAAGAAATGTCATTTCCATTCTAATTTTTTTTTACGATAAGCAAATCTGTCAATTCTGACAGAAATAAATTGTAAATTTTTGGAAATACTACAATTAAAATGTGATAAGTAAATGTTATGTAATATTTAAGGTAACTAACGTTAGCTGCAATGCGTATACGTCAAAACTGTTTGGTACCTGCAAGAGCAGAGAGTGTAGAAATTCAATTCTACATCTGACGGAATTCTGTATCGTGAAAAACACTTTCTTGTGTTTTGCAGGGAGTCGGCGACACGCAGCAGGTCGTACTAATCACAGACGACGAGATAAACGACCCGATCAGAGCAGCGTACAGAGAAGCTATGAACGGAGACGTTACACCAGACGGAAATGAGACCGAATCGCTCAACGGTGCCACAACGCTAGGTACGTGAACGTTCAGCTCTGTTTACACGTAACGTGTGCGTGCTCGTTTGCGTCAATGTCAACATCAACCATTGTGTGAATGGTTGACGCAGAGAATGGGTCTGGAACCCATTCTCTGCGTGCTCGTTTGCGTCAATGTCAACGTCAACTTTAACATTGTGTGAATGGTTGACGCAGAGAATGGGTCTGGAACCCATTCTCTGCGTGTGCGTTTGCATCACCATTGACTCAATGTTAAAGTTGATGTTGACGCACGCACACGTTACGTGTAAACAAGCCTTAAGGGAGCGTTTACACGTAGTGTTTTTCAGATCGTTTTTGTCAGCGGCACCTTTGATCTTTTTAACGTCATGTGTAAACAGCACCATAAGAATGCATTGAACCCATTTTCAAACGGTCCGAATAATGGGTTGAAAAACGCTACGTGTATACATAGCTTAAAGCTGTTCACAATTTTCCCGAGGTTTACGACCAGTTTACCTGG
Source organism: Haplosyllis leylae (assembly GCA_038406175.1). Lineage (NCBI taxonomy): Eukaryota > Metazoa > Annelida > Polychaeta > Phyllodocida > Syllidae > Haplosyllis > Haplosyllis leylae. Next base: position 9,702 of record JBCAUG010003917.1, on the reverse strand, counting down.
TTGTTGTGGCGCTATAATCTGCACAGATATGACTCCTTCCTCTCCTGGTTCCAGGGATGGCACTCCTACATCTGTGGATACGGGCTCCATTCCTCCCCATAAGTGCTTCAGCTACGGAAAAAGTATGATATTGTTATCAGCAATTGGACACTCTTTAAAAACCATACGTCACGGAGTCAGAACTAAAACAATAGATTCCGGCACTGTGCGGTGCAGTTGTGATGTGAAAGCTTCTCTACAGTATCATACAACGCATTTGTTCCCAGTCCCTATTCCGGCCAGTGTGGTGACTACATCAATGAGAATGTCTTCACACATACACCCATTGCCATGTTAAATTTGTCCAACACTGAAGCTGACATCACTTACTTTGGTGCTTGTAGTCCACGCGTGAGTACCGATGTTACGAAGGAGCCACCTCTTCACGAACTTGGTTCCTGGTTGGATGTGCGAACCGTCTGGGAAAGTGACGTCTTCCACAAATGCCGCGTCCATTCGCCTACAACGAGCAGGAAAGCAGACTCAGAAAACGAAGCCTAATATTTGAATGGAAATACAAGTGGTTGAAAATAGTTATTCATGTGTACAGAAAATTTACAACGATCACACATACTCAATAAGCCGGAACTGTGGCAGATCTAATTTCCCTCTTTTGGAAGGAGCTTCCTTCTGTGATTTTTGCGTTTCTCCTCTTCTTTTGAGTCTTTCTTCTTTTCTCCTGTTGTGTTCTTCTTTGTCTTCTCTCTTTTGATTTGCTTTGTTTTCCTTCCTTTCTTGCTTCTTGCTCTTTTCTTCTTGTTTCTTGGCCAGTTTTTCTTCCTACGTAACAATACCCTTGACTTAAGTCTTGTTCACACATTTCTGCGTTTGCGTCATCAACATCAACTTTAAAGCTCTGTTCACACTTAACGTCTGCGCCAACATCAACATTTGCATCAAGTTTTGTATTGAGTGAATGGTGACGCAAATGCAGAGAATGGGTTCAAATCCATTGTCTGCATCAAAGTTTGCGTCACCATTAACATAGTGTTAAAGTTAACACAAATGCAGACGTTAAGTGTAAACAGAACTTAAGTATTGTTCACACACGTTTGCGTTTGTGTCAATGTCAGCCTCAACTTTAACATTGTGTTAACTTAATGGTGATGCAAATGCAGAGAAGGGATTTGAACCCATTATCAGTATTTGTGACACCACTGATTCAATGCAAACAGAGACGCAAATGTTGACTTCACACGGAGTGTGAACAGAACTTTATATTACAAATTGGGGTTAAAAACGTTATTGCGACTTACGTATTTTTGAAACCTTGCAGCAATCTTGTTCGCTTTCTCTGCAAGTTTCTCCGCAGCTCTCTTCGCATTCGATTCTTCTTTTCTGTCCTTCTTTACTTCCTTCGGTTCTTGTTTCTCTTTCTCTTTTCTGGCTGTTTTCTCATCGAACCTGATAAAAAGAAGAGTCACGTTGACAATTCAAAGCTACACAGTGTAAAAGAAATTACAATGATTGTGTTTTTAATACACACATTTACATTCTTGAAAATTTCAAAGTCTTGTTCATATTTACCGCTAATATACACACGTGTAGCCAATTTCATTAAGCTTCATAACTCTTATGGCATATTCACACTGCACGGGACCGGGACAGGTACAGGGCACGGGAAAGAAATTAATGGGTTCTAATATGTTGCAGAAGTGTTCACACTGGTCCGATGCTGAGACATGAACCAGACACATTTGTCTTCTATTATGCCAGTCCCCTTTCCTGGCCCAGTCCGGTCCCGGTCCCGTGCAGTGTGAATGAGCCATTATTAGACACCGTTCTTTCCCGGGAGACGTCCTTCACTCATCATCAGCAGTGAAGATTTCAAATAATTTCAACCTACCGTTTTTGTATTTCTTCCGGGGTGACATACACAGATCTTTTCAGGAGAGGCATCATTTTGCCGCTTAGTTTGCGTCCGGCTGTGAGTGTGGGACGCCGGATCTTCAAGAACACGTGATCAGGATCGTGGACTCCATCAATGACCTCGCATTCCTCACACAAATCATAATCTTCACAATTACTGTAAAACAAGACAGTCTTCCATTAACATTCCACGGCTTATCGACCACGGCCACCCGTTCTTATTTCTATTGCAGGGGTGGGGAAGGGGCCTCCTTCCTGCCTATCCCTGTGAACATACAGACAGACATGATTAAAAATATTACCTTTCCCCGTAGTATGTATGTGGTCGGTAATGAAATTAAAAATAATTCAAATAGTTCTACAAATCACAGCCCCAAACTCTTGCTTGGATTGTTACTTCACATTAAAATTCTAAATAGAAGTGGACTGGATCCTCTTCATTCGCACATTACTTACCCACACTTGTAGCGAATGCCGACAATGGTTCTATCACAGTGATCACACAAAACTCCAGCATGACAGTACACTACAAGGAAAAACCACCATGTCTTAAAATTTAACTAACTCCTATTACACTAATCTGATTGAGTGGAATATCTACAAAAGACATGCAAGATAACACACTTGTTCCACTCGATGCATCACTGTCCATGGAGTCGTGGCGTCCAGGCTGAGGACGCTGCGGAAGCGTTGGTCCGAGTCCCGAGGTTCCTGGAACGGAAGTGATGACAGCGCCCTCTAGGCCTGCGAGTATCTGCTGTACGGAGTGGCGAGCGACCATCTGGGAGATGTCCTTTGCCATGTCGTTCTTAAACTGCACAGGAAACAATCCAGTTAAGTCGAGAAATAACGAGTTAGGTAAAACTGTCGCAAGCAATCACTGAAGCAGGTGTCCGCGTGTGATTTGTTTGGGAGGGGGCGGGGGAATCTCAGGCTGAGGTAAATAAAATGCCGTATGAAATACCTTGTCCATCCATCTGTAGAACCACTCAGGAGGTTGATCTGAGGAACTCGAGATGGGCAGCCTTCTGGAAGTTTCACCAGATTCGAGGCAGACAATCTCTTCCTCATCCGCTGCTTTTTCCTCTTTTGTTTCTTGTTCTTTCTGACGTTCTTCCACCCTGTCCTGAGCCTGCAGACGACTGAACTCGTGTGACAAGTACGAATAATAGTGCTTCCGTAGTTTCTTCTCCAGTTTTCTAGCTTTCTTCGGTCGAGCACCACTCTGAAATATATTTCTCACAATTACAAATCAGCTGTTTCAGCGGCGAAATGAGAACGTCAAACAATTGCATCACGTGAAATCCATTTTTATCAACTCGGATGTTGGGCAGTGCAAACACATCATGAAGGTGACTATAACTATTTCAGTTTTACTTCTACTAATAAATTAACACAGAACCAAATCTGTCTAAAACATAAAAATCTCCACACAATTCTAAACAATCCATTTATTATTAGTCTCAGTGTCGGGCTGTGTGAACACACCATCAGTCAAGCCGTAAAATCTAAAGCATTCTATTGAATAACTATTAACTCACCATCAAGAACTTTGAGTCCAGATCGACTTCAAAGAGAGGAACGGGGACAACCGGTCCAAGCACTTCCTTTGCTTCGACATCACTAACAAAATGGAGAAAGACTTTATTCTAATGTGTTGATACTAAATTAATTTTAATACAAACAAATACCGTAAATGTCACAAATATACCACGCTTTCAATGTCAATTTTCACTACATCCCCTTTTTCTGGCAAAACTACATATTTTTTCTTCCAGATTTACTTGATTATGAAATTTAGTATAGCTCAAGAATCAATTTATACACTGACTACGTCAATGTGGTGTCCAGAGTCATATAAAGTAAATGGTTTTAGGTTTTCTTATGACATCCTGTGCAAAAAGTTGGTGTTACGTGTGTGCCGGTTATTTGTGGCATTCATGATAGCTCAGTGAATATTGTGAGAAAAATCACGTCTTTCCAAGAATAGGATACTGAAATTGTCAAATGTGAGAACGTACATGTATTCAATGATCCACCGTTGATCGAAGCCATTGTTAAATTGTCTGGCAGTAAGATGTAACGGTGCGTTCACACTGATGACGTAATCAGCGTTCAGTCTGTTCTGGATCCGGTCTTCCTGGATCATCCATTGTTGAGACGTTTTATCAGCAGAAAAGGGTCTGACGACAACTCCGCGCTCTGCATCGATATTAATTGCTACTGCTTACGTGGACAAACACACGTTTCACATACTTTGAACATTTTCCACAAATGTTTGCATCAAGTTTAACATTGTGTTAATGGTGATGCAAACATTGATGCAGAGAATGAGTTTGGACCCATTATCTGCACGTGCTTTGCATCACCATTCACTCAATACAGAACTTGACACAAATGTTGACGTTGACGCAAATGTAGACGTTAAGTGTAAACAGAGCTTAAAGGTCTGTTAACATGTAACGTATGCGTTTCCATCAACGTTCCGAGTTTCGATCAACGTTCAAATTTTAACACAGAGCCTGTGGTGATGAAAAAGCAAAAACTGACATTGTTAGCAAACGCAAAGGTTAAATGTGAACAAGCCCTAAATAATGAAAAGTAAGGCTCTGTTTACACTTAACGTCTGCGATTGCGTCAACGTCAACGGGTTCAAACCCATTCTCTGCGTCACCATTAACACAATTTTAAACACTTAAACTTACCGTTTGCGTCTATGCACATGTTGTTGGATAAACTACAGATGGTGCCCCGACTCTTGTCTTCGTAGAATACTTGATTGTGAAAGTAATCGGAAAGTGACTTTGCTTCCCAGAGAATGAGGCGAGTTCCGGGCCGTGTTCCACAGCCATCAACATCCAGAACCAAATTGTGTGACTGACTTCGGAGTCTGAAGAACTCTTGGTTTATCTTTTCTTCGCTACTACAAAAGAAAAGTTTTCAAGTTAAGGCTTGTTCAAGCTTGACGTTTGCGTTATTATGTTAATGGTGCAAACACAGGACACCCATTCTCTGCATTTGCATTTGCGTCACCACAGTTATTATGTTTCACTTGAACATTGACGGAAACGCAAACGATAAGTGAGAACAAGCTTTTACTTTCAATGTTAAGTATTCTCGTACTATTACGTGTATCTGTTTTATTTGAGGTTGAGATTGAGATTTCTGGCAGAGGTTCCATCTGATAACATACTCGACAGTTAAATTGAGTATGTTCTGGGTCAAAACATACTCAGTAGTAAAATCTACTATGTTTTTGGACAGGTACTGCAAGAAAAAACATACTTGACAGTTAATCGAGCATGTTTTTCAAAAGTAAATAGTTACATGGACCTAAAAACATACTTGATTTAACTGTTGAGTATATTTTCGGGACGGACCTCTGCTAAAACTGTCAACCTCAACCTCTGCTAGAAAGGATCCACTACTATTACAGGTGTGGATCATCTTTCGCGCAAAGAAGCGTCCAAAAAAAACTGTACACAAAACAACCCGTACCTGTCAACAGCGTTCTTTGTGACTCCGTTACTTGTTGATGCGGAGGCTTCCGGTTCTTTCAACTCTTCTAGATCCTCGACGATAACAGTGGCGGAATCTCCGTCTTCAATAATCACACCTACGGCAATAAATAACATTTAAATCAACGATTTCATATTAAAAACTAGAGTATCAAACAATAATCTATCTCACGGAATCTAATAATAATCTACTGATGAAGATTAGACAATGAAATCAGACAACAGCACAGACGACTTTGATTACATTTTGCGTTCAAATTTACTTGCATCGTAACCACAGCCATCTTATCGCATGACGGTCGGACGGCAAATACTAATTACACCCGGAAGTACAAAACCGGAAACACTAGCACCTTCTATTCGCAATTGAAAAGATGGCAAGAAGAACAGTTCCAATTCAACTTACAATCATCAGTAGTTGGTATTATGTAGCTATCATCTTTGTCAGAGGTGGATTCCTCCTCGTGAGTAGCCTCCGCGCGTTCATTTATTGTCTCCATGACAACCACTTCCTCCTCCGTCGGTTCCGGTGTTTCTTGTGGTTTTGTGTTGGTGACGGAAACTTTCTGGTTTGTCACGTCAATGTCTATGATGCCTTCTGAGTTTTCACCAGTGCCGCCCCCTGGCGCCGTGTTTTCACCAGTGTCTCCCTCTGGTGGAATTTTCATGGGTGCGATGTTCAGGTGAAGTGAGTGGTGCTGCTTTGCTGCTACCTGAGTACAAAAAAAAACACGTGTAAACAATAAAATTGTGAATAAAGTTTGCTTGGCAATATATTTTTATTGTTCAAATATGTCTGTATTCAACAACCATTTTATTACCATCAGCGTAAGCGGATAGGTAATAATTTCAGTCGAGTCTGTCTTTCTGTGTGTCTGTCTGTTCAGGCTATAACTTTTAAACTGTTATAGCAAAAGGAAACCAACCATGTATCGATTTGGTTAGCTCATCGTATTATTACGCAATGTATAATTTAACCGGTTATAAAATAGTGTCTGCCGCAGAAATGGCTCATGAAATTTTATTTCTACTGCGGTAACTTCCAGACTTGTGTTCTTTAAGATCTAAGATGACTAAATCTCGTAATGATTTAGACTTGAGACTTTGAATACAAAAAGTGGCAAGGATCCGATCGTCTCATTTCTGATCGTCATCAGTATTAATAGATGATTGTGGACACACGTGATAGTGATTATTACAGATTCGTAATAGAGTGTAACCAGAGAACACAATCTGGGACGTTCTTCCGTGTAGCTCTCAATAATAAATATTTTATCCCTACATGCGCTCACAGAATACCAAATAAGTCACATTTGTTATTTACTGTGTGGCACTATTTTGTACCAAAGAATTGAAATCTTGTAAAGTAATGATTAAGGCTCCTACTTTGCCATGTACATTTTGTATGTTATAAAGTTATTTCACGTAACAAGAATGCCTTTCAGTCTAAGGCGTTCCATCCGGGTAACACTGATCACAAAAAAACATTTACAATCAACAAAAAAATGGTTTATTGAATGACTTTGATGGTAAAACAATCCTCCGACAAACACAGAATCAATATGTGACATCATTTCCATGACATCAGCAAAACAAGGCACCCCAGGCTGGCGGTTCAATATCCCATCAAAATGGTAACCAAACCCAAGTCTGAAGTCCAAATTGTCCAGGAGAAATTTTCATTTCCAGGATGGGGAGCAAGTATGTCTGGCCCAGTACTAACGAGGTGCCACCGAACTTGGGCTCAAAAAGGTCCCCAACGTTTGATGCCGAGTCCAAATCTACCTAAAACCCAAATTCAGTATGTTTGATTGGGAAGGGGGGGGCGGTTAGGGTGACTAACTTTATAACTTTTGATGCTGAGCCCAAATATACCTAAACCCAACTGCGTGGGGGTGGGGGGGGTGGGGAAGGGTTAATGACCTTAGATATCCATACCAAATGACTTCGATCACAGTATGGTCCCGCTTAGCTGATACATCAGTTGGCGGGACCATAATAATGAGGATTCAATTATTTATGTGAATTCATGTGTCTTCATGATCAACTCTTTATCTGTGCAAACTGATGACTCATACGCACGAGAGTCCTACAGTCAACATTGGCGACACGTTCTACACGTATCCCTAAAACATTCTCATAATTTAACCGAATTTACCGTCCATCTCCAGCTGTTCGAAAGGACACAGTATTTCGACCGTGTCTTACGAACATACACTCAAGCCCTATCGCGATTTCGCGAATAATATCGAAGACGTTTTGCCATGGAAAAAGACTGACGTTTGCCTGATCTACAAATCGTGAATTGTCTGGCGGTGTTGTCATTGTCATGTGTGGGCAGCTCTCCAAAATACATACATGCAACTTATTTTGTGGCTAAGTGCAGCAGTATCCAGGGGCTTCGTTAACACTCGTTTAATCGTCCACAAACATGTTAAAATCAGTGTGGATGGGTGGATTTTGGAACCCACCTGTCCACACAAACATGTAACAATTTTTTTAAGTGTAACTGTTTTTTGCTCCATGATAAAACTGGAAGTATCTTTCCTTCAAAGTGAATGAGTCGATTTCAGTGTCGACGAGCCCCGGACGGACAGGACAGAGGGTACACCACTACCCCCCCCCCCCCCCGCGAGTGATGATAGGCCGCGGGCGGTACGCCCTTTGCGGTCACGCAGGAGGACTTTCTTGTATTTTGTATTTTTGTATCAACTTCCCCATCCGGAAGAGAAATCTCAAAAAGAACTTCCCTGGATGAAAATCAACTTACACAGATCGCATATGTAATATTATTCATTTTACCAATCATTATAATTTTCTAAAATTTCAACTTATCCATTCCGCCAAGTAAGCTAGCTGATTGAAAATCAACCGTCCCAAAGTAAAATTTACTCCTCGTGGAATTAGATATATTCACTGACAATACATAGTTCAACCAAAAACGGAGCTTCCATTTGCCAATGGATGCAGCAAGTAAGGAAGATTTTTTCCTAACCACCCCTCTATAAGGCCTTCATGTCTAAACTGTCTCTACGGATCCAGCAATTATGACAAGGGAATAAATAATAAGATCAACCTTACCATCCTATGATAAATTTTTTGCATTTTGTACTACGACATATCTCGTTACAAGCCATGAGCTTATTCAGATAATCAAACTGCAGGTTTAAACTGAAATAGGTTTGGATCGTACTTGGCGACGGTCGGTTCACCGCGGT
>JBCAUG010003906.1:0-11445 GCA_038406175.1 Haplosyllis leylae | reverse complement strand
GCAGCTGGGAGGGGGGTACCCAGTCCAGCCAGGGGGGTACCCCAGTCCAGCCGGGGGTACCCCCCCCGAGATTTTTTTTTTGAAATGTTTTTTTCTCTTTTGAAATGTTTTTTTGAATTTTTTTTTATCCACCCAGATAGGTTTGCTAAGCCGCGGTCGGTATGCCTCTTGCATTCACGCAGGAGGACTTTCTTGTTGTAATCTAAAACAGTTATTATTGTTCCTTCAAAACTTTCAACTCCGGTGTAAGTAGTCTATTGAGCATTAACCGTCAGGCTTCGCTAATCTTTGCAATGACAACCATATAAGATACAGGAAAAAATATGGAACGAAGGAACTTCGCATGTGGTGACTAGAAAAAAAGCGTGACTTGAAAATGCTATTTCTGACGCATGCTCCATGAAACTACAAGATCACTTCTATTTTTCCAACTTTGCCAGATCAAAATTCAGGATCCAAGCAACAGGATGACTCGTTGCCAAGATTATAGATACCTTATAGAAGACATCTGGGACATATTGCTGGTTTGTTGATTCTTTCACATAGCCAAGTTCTGGCGCATCTTTTGTTGGAATAAGGCAATCGTCGTTCACTAGTGCCATACACTGGTTCGATACCTGATAACCCTCAAAGTGAATCTGGTGGTTCTTATCACCTGAAAATCAGAAAGTTCAATATCACAATATTGCATATTTCCCATAGTGTACAAAGGTAAGATAATCGCTCCAAAGTCTGTTTTAATTAATCTAGTATTCTTTACGATTAATTTAATTCCCATTTTACCCGTTACTACCACGGAAACAAATTTTGAGCCGAAGTGGCCATCCGGCGACAGTTTGCATGGGTTTGGATGCCTGTTCTGCAAGTCCGCTGCCATGATACATTCCTCTGAACTCAGAAAGTGTGACTTCTGCAAAATGAATTAATAACTTCTAATGTATATCATGGCACCTTTTAGAGATTTTTTGGCGGTTACGGATCTGATGATCAAGATGGGGAAAAAGAAGCGTGCTAGCACATTTCCATTGTTACAGATACACCTGCAGAAGTTAGAACAAGTTAGAACCCCATTCATACAAACGTACGGTATTTCACAAAACTACTACTTAAGTTTGCGTAAACTTACAATATTGCCTCTGAAGTGTTTCACTGTTCCAGTTTTGAGATCCTGGGCAACAAGGTCCGTGAATATCCAACCAACCCGCCTCAAACCCAACTGTTCTGCTATGCTGTTTACTCTATCCTCATTCGGATCTTCCAATAACTCGCAACTGTTCCGACTGCTCACCTGCGGGAAGAATACATAATTCATTAAACACAAGACGGGTAAAAGTGGCCAAGACATACAATGTGACTGAAAATTATTTTCAATACATGTATCTATTATCAGCAAACTGTTACAAAAAGTAACGGGGCAGGGGGGATTGGAAAATTATCATTACTACGTACTTGTGGAGGTTCATAAATTGCAGCCACCACAGCCTTTATGCCTAGCGGTACGTCCTTATGATGCTCGTAACGACCATACATAAATCCTATGCGCTGGTTGCCCGTGTTCCTCCAAAAGTTTAAAAATCGCTCCATTAGGAACGGATTTTCGAACTGGATGTAATCAACATGTCTGTATATCTACATAAAATAGCGTACAAATAACTACAGTTATTCCATGAATGGCTCTCCATTTGAACTATAAAAAATCTCTCACCTCAGAAATATGATGGTTCCTTTTCATTTCAAAGTAGTAGAATACATTATATTGTTAACGTTGGTTACCTGTCTGTTTAATGTGACAGCGTTGGGTTGGCACTTTGTACAAATTCCTTCTGGCCATGGTGGATGTCCCTTACACCCTGGTTTGATACGACAGCTAATGTTCTCCAACATTGCAAACTTTCCCCTGAACGACAAAAGACAAAATCAACACATCGGTCTGCAGTTACTAAGGAGGACAGTAAAGTAAATATATCTGGTCTGTGACACATGTTCAGACGTTTTGGGAAAATCTCAATGCTTACTTATCAACTCCTCCAGTAAGTTTTCGGATGTAAGCATGAAAGGAAAGGAACTTGATCGGGGGATCACAGCTCTTCAAGTAACCTTCATCATAAGGCTACAAAACGCAAAAATAAAAGTGTAAATGTAACCAATATGTCCAAAGAAATTTAATAACCTGAATCATAAAATCAGCAAACAACTGCACAATAATGTGACACATACCTCAATGGGTACACAGTGTAAGCATTTTCCTTTGGGACCATGATGACACCTGTAAAGAAGGAGAAGTACTTACTTATTTATTAGAATTTTTATCCATTAATTAAATAAACTACAGAGTTGAATTTGTTAATTTCTGACATATTGAATATTCACATCTGATCGTTTTTCCCACGAGGAATCCTGCCGTCTTCTTTGGATAAGAACTGGTCAACATCATCTTCAACTACACTTATGCTTGCTCTCTCTCCTGTTGCTCCCAAGCTGGTCAAACTAGCTGTACTAGCTTTTCTGCTACCCCCAAAACTACTTAGACTAGCTGTACTAGCTGGCCTTGTCGACAAAATGCCACCCGAATCGCCTGTTTCCATTGCAGTTGCTGAAGAGCCTCCTGCCCCTGCTGTCAAGTATATCTGGTCACCATGTCTTCCAAAAATAAGAGAAACAACTCAATTCACTTTCTATAAATACTTGGCAATAGTTTATCTGATACAAGTGGCCCAGAATATAAAGACGTAGCAACAAAAGAGTCATTACCTAAGTTTGTAGGAAGATATTGTTTTCAGCCTGGAACATATAAGTTCTTCTGTATTGTTTCTGTTCTTGTATACTGACCAGCCATTTTGATCAAGTCCAAATTCGTCCTGAATCTGACAAAACAAGAAATTCCTTTGAATACCGTTCTTCTGTTGAGTGCACATAACATTACTACGTTTTCTCTTGTGCGGATACTACACAAACTGTGGAATATTTACCTTTTTGAAAAAGTCCGTTATTTTTTCCGTCGTTTTTACCTGGATTCTTCTCGTACCATGATCAGGAGACACCACTCTAAGAGTCTGCAAAAAGTAAATTGAATATTATTACACCACTAAATGAATTTGCACCTATGTCAGATCTTACCTTGGTGTCTCACGTAAAGTGCTCTATATTAAAGAATACATTTTTGTGTAGAATCAAAGGTAAAAACCTTAAACTTCACTCAAATGTCAATAAAACATTGAGCAGCTGACACTGAGCGGTTACTGCGGTCCTGTGTGCAAAAGGCTAGTTTTTGTTTTTGTTTTTAAAGTTCCATTGGATCCTGTAGTACCCATTTTTAACGGGATGAATAACGGGCTGAAAAACGCTACGTGTAAACGCATCCTAACGTTTCTTTCGGAGCGCATTTGCTGGATATCATTATTATTATTTGGCTGTTCTGGAGGAGGGCCATTTACTGGTATAATTAGTGGCTCGTAGAGAGTCACATTTTTGGTTGGTCTTGCCTTTTCCCCAAAAATTTTGAGAAGGTGGTGGGTATTTAGTCTACATTGGCGGATCCAGGTGGGGGGCAGTTTTCGGAAAAATTGGCCAAATAATAGGTTGGGGTTGGTGTCCCCATCTGAGATATCCTGGATCCACCACTGTTATAATTCAAATGATATTATTTCATTTGAGCGGTAAGGGACACTAAGATGTCGTGGGGACACTTGAACCCTATCTGTTGTAATCAAATTAATTTGAACTTTTTCATGGTGGCCACATTCTAGGCGAGATGAAATTCTCTGTGTCACAAATCTTTTTCTGTATTTTTTTTAAAAAAAATTACACAAAAATGAACAGTTAGCAGGTGCAGATCTGGGATTTTGTCAAGGGGGCCCCAGCTTTTGGAGGCCATCAAAAGTTGCTTATGTAGCATACTCTCATATTCTAGAGACTCTTTTTCTCTCATTTCTGACTTCTAGGCCCCTGACATATATATGTAAAACTGGGATCAAAGCTAAGATCCCAATTTAGTTTAGTTTAGTTTGCAGATACTTGAGAAAGTCTTATGCTGAGTGAAGTGTACAAAGAATTTTTTAACTCCAATTATGAAAAATAATAAAGTATAAAAGAAATATTATTTTGAGCAAATTAAAGCATAGAAAAAGTGGTCAATTTTGTCCCCCCCCCCCCCATTCTCAATAATCTAATTGGTAGTCTGATGTCTGCAGAACTATATCTGTAATGTTTTATCCCTATATGAGATATTTTTGCATTTACCCCAAAGAAATACATATCTGACTTTGGTTTCAGCAATGCTTAGGATTTCGCACTGAAACAGGAGATCTATCAACCTCTCCAGCTGGTATATGTTGCGAGGATAACAATATTATTACTGCCGAAAGAACATTTGCCATGTATTCTTGGAGATATTTAATATTTATCCCCATACAGTTAAGGGATTTAACCTGTCGGGCAACAGGTAGATCAAATTTGTCTCTAGACCTTGAGTACCATGGACCAGCTACAGCGCTATTCACAGAGCCCTGTAGCCGCGAACCTGCACGGTGTTCAGGGGAACGTTCAAGCTGATAGTCCATTCAAGACTATAGGGATTTTAAGGAATAATACCAGGCAAACTCTTGAACGGCCGTGAAACCCTGCGGATCTAGGATGGGTGCAAGGGACGCACTCCCTCCTTCCGGACCAAATTTCTTCATTTTCATGGCTTGAAAACAGAAAAGCGCTGTTAGTGTTAGGTCTACCGGTAGAGTGCGTGTACTTGAATAGAAGTTTTTCAACCGTATAGGCGTGAAACGGTACTTGATACAGGCTGTCTAGGCTATAAGAGGGGTAAAATTACCTAGAGGCGCCATTTGCAAGGAAGTGAAGCATTGTGGGACTTTCTTCTCCAACCAAGATGGCTTCCATTGACAAGTGAGTTTGACCATGTGCTCAATAATTTGTTCTCTTACATTAATATTGGTTTGCCGCGATATGTAGACTAGTTAGGGAATATCAGCAATGTGTATAGGTTATTAATGAAACATAATATTAATGAGACAATTCATAAATAGTGGGTTTTTCATCATTTCAACAGACAACACATAGCTTCCATAGAAATGTACATAGACATAGGTAGAGTGTAAATTTATTTTTTTTCGGACAAAACAGCGGGCATTTGCGTATATATTGTCAAAAATTATGTATATTTCAATCGACCACATGCACGTGTATAAGAATTATTAATACTTTGTTTGGAAACCACAGAAAAATTGGAGAAGACGTGCAATAATTTTCGACTCTATTATGTGTTACTATTTCATTAATTTGTGTCGGTAGTACAAATATATTTAATTTATATAGGGACAGCATGATGCCAGATCCATTTGTCATCCTAGTTGGTGAAATTCAGTACAAAATATTTCTCACTTATCGTGAGTTTGACAAGATGAAATCGGGTGATCCTCGTGACAAGAATGCTGTCTTCCAACACATTTACAACCGTATCTGCGAATTCTGCGGAAAGCGCAAGGCTTCTTTCCAAGTCCCAAAATCTGAATCAATGATAATGGTTCAGGCCGATCAAGCTGGTTACCAGAATACTCAGATGTCCCAAGACTCGATGGCCATATCTCAAACCAACTATGGTGAAGAAGTAGAGATTACAACAAATGCATTCAGCCAACAAGATTCCCGCAAGAAGCCCCTGAGAAAGAAGTCTGCTACAATTACTGCAAGCCAAGCTGCAGCTGTGTCCGATTCGATGATAACTTCTACTGGGAATTGTCTGCCCCAGTCCCAAACGCAGTCCCAGATGCAGTCTCAGTCTCAAATATCACAGTCGCAGTCTCAGCCTCAAATATCGCAGTCTCAGTCTCAAATATCGCAGTCTCAGTCTCAAATATCACAGTCGCAGTCACAGTCTCAAGCATCGCAGTCAAGAGCAAGACCAACAGCAACAGCAACAGGTCGCAGCCAAGAGGAAACTTCAGAACAGCTGTATCAAAGATTCCTGAAGAAAAGGCAGGAAGAAATGAAGAAGAATGTTTTCTTCGATACGAGATAAATTCCAAACGCGAAGACGATGCGAAAGCCAAAATGCCATCTCCTCCAGCCAAGATGTCACTCGGATCAGCTGCTACAGCCAAACCTCAAGGTCAGAAGAAGATAATTATTGATGCCGCCCCTGAGCACGGGTACTCGATTCCAGCGCCTGATGAAGATTACAGCCAACCTATGACCATATCTGATGATGATACTCTTGACGATATTGCTCCGATTCAAGCACCAGCTAAGAAACCAGCAAAGACAACCAGGAGGAAGAAAGTAAAGGAGCTTCTTCCAGGGCAATCCCTCATAGAGAAGTATGTGACGAAGGGTACTCCAAACTACATTGAGAAAACAAGCCAAGGTAAATTCCATATTAATATTTTTATTTCCAAAAATGTACTTACCTAATTTAAAGTAGTGTACTGTGCATGCATGCATAAAGGATTTGTTTCAGACCCTGCGGAGCAAATGGCATTGCAGACTTTGAGTTCTGTTATGAAGAATAAAGGAATGAAGAAAAGGGTTGCTACTAAAACATTCCCAGGTTAGTATGTTTGAGGTAATTATCCAAATATCTTATTATTATTATAATATACAACTTTACAAATAAAGGAACATTTTCAGACACGATGAACATTGCACAATTCATCAATGTTATCATGCACTAGATGGCTGGACTAGGTCTAATCAATGATATTGTTGAACAAGCTTGTAATGAGGAGTACATTGATCCTGAAACAGTGGATGATCTACCTGATGAAGGTCATTATAAATTTATTTCATTTTTATTTGTTTTATATTTCTATACTTATAATGTTATTGTCATCACAATTCAGACCTTTTCATTTACAGCCAACATTCTGTTTACAACGTACACTGACTTGATAGTGCGATTTGTTCATGATAATTGTAAGCCTCAGGGTATGCCTTTGGGTTCTATGCCTTCCGAACTCCAGAGCCGAGTTATGCAGCTATTTAACATTGCTTTAGGTATGTTTAATTTATTTTAAATAATTAGCACCATTATTCTTGTTGAAATGTTCACTCTTAAGAACTGAAAGTTTTAACAGCCGAGCAGATACCTGACGGGGCTCTTACTTACGATGTGACCAACATGGAAGTGCGCCGCCAACCACCAGCAGTGGCCAAAACTGGGAAATACAGTGAAGCAGAATCAGACCTGTGGCTTGAAGCATTTGGGAGTTTCACCGATGCTGACAAGCAGTTTGGAAACCATTGGGCTGAAATGGCAAAGATATTTAAACGAAATGGGTTCAACAGACTGCCATCGTCCCTCTGCAATCATGTAAGTTTACAGGAGTAAGGTTTTTTATTATTTTTTTGATGAACAATGCTTCTTGTAGAAGTAAGGTTTTTATTGTAGTATGGAACAATTAGAACAAGATACAGGCAATTGAGGGATAGGCCTACTGGGTCCTCAGGTGGACTGTCAGAGCGCGAGAAAAAACTCCTTGATATCATGAGCAAAGACGTCACTGCTGAACCTACATACACGGGAAGTAGTCTTGGTGGAATGAAAGGTAAAAAGATTAATATTTTAAATGTACTAGTGGCTGGTATCCATAAATATCTTTTTCACATAATTTAGGCACACATCAAATTCTATTTCAGCGCACCCTAAACCACAGGAAACTGAAACTGGTGCCAAACCAAAGAAGGGGACATCAGAATCCAAAGAAAAGACTACAGGTTTGTACATTTAAGTGTTATTACCTATATACCCTGGAGAAATATTGTGTAAACAATATAACTCAAAGATGGATTAAAATCTAGTTCCAGCTGAGAACAAGAGTAAGAAGGTACTTCTGAACAGAGTTGTAGAGTCCATTGATCCTGATTCAACACAGATAACAACCTTCATGTCTGATGTTAGAGACGAGATGAGACGAAACAGGGAATTCAGGGAGAGGCAACTTCGATGTCCATACCCTCAGTGCAAGTGTCCGTGCCACTACCAGCAGTAGATGCCATGGTTAGAATAAATTTAATCAAGTTGTGTTTGTAACACATACATTTCTAGTTCATACTAAGATATTAGTCATGTAATTTTTCCATAATTTTTTTTTTTTTTTGCGTTACTATACAAACGAAATATTTTGTGTTAAGTTGTTATCACTTTTTATTTTCAATTGTTGTATAATCTTGTTAAGTTTCAATAATTGTTTTTCTTTTGTATTTGTTATACATTTTTCCTATTCATAATTTACTAATGTTTAAGGATTTGCTAAGTTGTACTGGCGTATTTTTTCAACAATCAAATTCCTCTTGTAAAGTCCAATGCGTGAATTCAGCAGTGTACAGGTGCGCTCAACATACTGGACTTGCGGGACTGCCTAAAAGTATATGGAATTTATTGATAAAATACATGTAATTTATAGAGATGTTTTGTCTAACAGATATTAATATTTAATGTTTAAATTACCTCTGGTTCGGATAGAGGTCCGTTGAAGTAATCGCCTTCCATGATTGATAAGTTGTGCATTACGCAAGCTGCCAGAACAACTTTAATTTTCTTAGTCAGTGTGCGTTGTCTCAGAAATGTTACTCGGGGAAATCTTTTTTGCAGCAATCCAAATGCTCTTTCAATAACCTGAATTTACACATGTTACTTTATTAATATACTGTTGTTCATTACTTAGAATTTTTGACATTTACTAATGTTTAATAAAAAGGGTTATTTACCTGTCATTTTGTTGAAAGATGTTGGTTGTATTTCTTCTGCGGATATGTAATTCCTCTCCTGTTATGCTGATAAGCTGACATCAATTGACGTACTGTTGGGTAGGCAGAATCTCCGATAATAGAGTATGATTCTTCAGTAGTTAGTCCGGGGATATTCAGAAGAGATTTTAGTTTTGTTCCCAAGTCCGAACATTGAAATACATTAGAATCGGCTGCCCTAAAAAGTTACATTTGTTGTTTTGAGTGGTTCAGAGTATTATTTTTACTATAGATTTCTTTTAATGCATAATAATAACTACCTTCCTGGAAATCCTGTGTAAACAAAACTGAACCTCAAATCAGCAAGACAGACCGCAAGAAGATGAATTGAGTTGAATTGTTTGTAGTTTCTGTAGTTTGTAGCATCTTCCTCGTGCAACTCAATTTCCAAATGACAGCTGTCTATCGCCCCTAGGACCTTAGGAAAGTATCTTCCAATAGCATCAAATTCAGCTGCAATCTGTGTATAATCCTTTTTTTGTGGCCAAACTATTATGTGCTCCATGTTAAGAATCAGGTAGTTCATCATTTTGGTTGTTTGCCTGAGAAATGTTTCCTCAGATATTCCAAACAATTGTGCCAAACTAGAGACAGACATAGTAAAGAAATATGTAATTTTGAAACAGTCGAAACCATTGTAGTTAGAAAATGAGACTTACTGATATGATGGCATTGTTGTTCCAAGAAATGTCAGTGTCATAGCTAGTCTTTTCTTGAAATCCATTGGTCGTCTTCCATTCACACAAATGTCTTCATCCTGAATGAGTATTTCTGTTAGTTGGACAAATGTGCGACGATTTATTCTGAACCACCTGCGGAATTGAGGTTCTGCCATGTTTTCAAAGACATCTTCGTAAAATCTGTCAATCTTAGGAACGTAGTCATTCCAACTGAAAAGACAGAAAAAATAAAAATAACAGAAATGTTCCTAATTGCGTCCGCTTTAAAATAATTTAAAAATTTCCAATAGATTTCAAGTTATGCAGCGTGTTCAACTTAAGCAGCGGTGACTGAAATGTTTGATTTTGAGTCTAAAACGTGCGCTTTCACAATCAGTGCAAGATCCCCTGTTGATTTCCAATAGATTTCAACTTAAGCAGCGTGTTCAACTTAAGCAGCGGTGACTGAAATGTTTGATTTAGAGTCTAAAACGTGCACTTTTACAATCAGTGCAAGATCCCCTGTCGATTTCCAATAGATTTCAACTTAAGCAGCGTGTTCAACTTAAGCAGCGGTGACTGAAATGTTTGATTTTGAGTCTAAAACGTGCGCTTTTACAATCAGTGCAAGATCCCCTGTCTATTTCCAATAGATTTCAACTTAAGCAGCGTGTTCAACTTAAGCAGCGGTGACTGAAATTTTGGATTTAGCAGCCAAAAGTCATTTTTCCTGTAAGGTTCGATGTTCGTTTCGCTATTTCAATTAGATTTCACGTTATCAGGGTGTTCAACTTAAGCAGCGGTATGACTTTTTACTGGTATTTCAGCCGAAATGTCTGTTTTTGCACCCGTTTTAGTCGAAAGCACCATATTTTGATAGATTTCATGTTATGCAGCGTGTTCAACTTAAGCAGTGGTATCAATTATTGCTGGTATTTCAGTCGAAATGTCCAGTTTTGCACCCGTTTTAGTCGAAAGCACCGTATTTTGATAGATTTCATGTTATGCAGCGTGTTCAACTTAAGCAGTGGTATCAATTATTGCTGGTATTTCAGCCGAAATGTCCGTTTTTGCACCCGTTTTAGCCGTATTTCTATCAGATTTCATGTTATCAGATTGTTCAACTTAAGCAGTATCACCAATATTAATGTAAGAGAACAAATTATTGAGCATTTGGTCAAATGTACAGATGAGACAAGATGACATGCACAAGAGTTTGGAATTTTAAATATCCAAAATCAGCACCAAAGAGTAGATGCATTGACATTAGCCAATTTATTCAACCAAGCCAGAGAAGTCTTGATTACTCAGCAGATGGTGGCATTCTAGAAATAGTTGTACCAAAAAGAAACACAAACATAATTGGATTCAAAGCAGTTGACTTGAGAACAAACTATCACAATTGGAATTTGACCATCTATTTTTATGATTTCACCAAAAATCCCACAAAAGTGAGAGAATTCTTTGTAAACAGTGAGCAAAAAATTACATACATTCCAAAGAAAAGGCCTGTTCACAGGAGAAGGAGGAGAAGAAACAGAAGAAATTAAATGTAAGTACCTTATTTCTGTTAATTGTAACAATAATGTCCTTTTCATTCTCAGATGCATCAGGTAAATTGCACAAAAAGTGCAAACATATGATAGAATTTGATCAAAGTCTTCCATATTTGAAATGGGAAAACACTTCCTGCAGGGTAAAACTTATACTTGGTACATGTTTTTCAGAGTGCTTACGCGTACGGTACAGCCTAGGCAGGATACGGTTTCCAAGCTCAACCAAAATGTGCTTCAGGAGGTCAGTGAGGTGGTTCATGAACTTCACAGTAGCAGATATCAAGTGTACGAACACAGGTTCGGTAGTTACGAACCTGTTTCCATGTGGGACCAATTTATGCTACAGGAAGATGTTTTACCATTTAAACATATTGGATCAAATAAGAAATTCCCACAATGCAATGCTTCACTTCCTGTCAACTGGTTCCCCCAGGTAAATTTCGCCCTTACAACAGGCTGGACAACCTGAACCAAGT
>JBCAUG010003905.1:0-25818 GCA_038406175.1 Haplosyllis leylae | reverse complement strand
GACTACCAAAATTGTAGTCGACTAGTCGCTCTTTTATCCGACTAGTCGACTAGTCGTAGTCGTTCTGCCTTCCCTAAATGTTCTTTCGGTCGCAAGCAGAAAAGTTACATGTACAGATAGATCTCTGTATGTTAACAGTTTCTTCGAAAAATTGCGCACAGTGAAAAAAAACAGTAGCAACACTCGAGATCCTACTTGAAGAATGACAATTAGCCCGCTGGTTTTCTAAGTGACATCCACCAAAAAGAAGACGGCCCTTGTTTACGGGGGGACAAGCAAGTGAAATGTGAAAAAGGAGCAGGAAGGCACAGAAGTAAAGTTGATTAAAAGAAAACAGTCATTTCATCAAGTTTGGTGCCAAGTTTTCAGTGAGAGGCAGCAGTGGAAGACAAGCAGAAGGCACTTGCAGGCTACTGGTAAAGTCCTCTTACCAATTGCCACCGTCAGAGTTGGTGGGGCCTTGTTTCGTTTGCTCCGGATTGTTTCTCAGTTGTTGGATGGGTACTTTCACGGGCGATGCAGCTTTACTGTTTGTGTGGGCAGTGTGACCAGCGCGCACACTGTGCAAATGCATTTCAACCATTAGATTTCCACTCACTGCCCATTGATATCAATACATGGACTGGGAAGGTTTAAGTGGACAAGGATTCTGGACTAAAATGAGATCCATTGTAATTCAAATGTAATATCTAGAAAGATTGCACACGCCATTGATCCTGGAAAAGTCGTGTTCTTTTACGTAACAACAAGAATGTGAAACAGAATAGTTATTCGGATTTCGATTAACAAGCTTTGGATTCCATTCACTGATACGGCTTGAAATTAAATCGACTCGCACATGTGGTATTGTGCAGATCTTTGGTAATCCAAGAATTTTATTCATGATTTTACATTTCATGGCGATTTATTTTTCCTGATAGGACTCGAGGCTTTTGTGGATAGAGTTACAAGAGAAGCTGTAAATGTAACCACACAATTTCTGAACTCAAATAATGAAATTGATAAGAACTGCTTTGCAATTACTTCTGCATTAGGGCTTAGCCAAAAGAATACCCGTTTTTACCTGTAGATGAAAAGAAGTTTTCATAAAGGATATATTTCTTCCGTGTTGTGGTGAAAAGGAAATAATATCTTGGTGGTGTGTCTTCAGTACTTCGTCCATCAAGAAGCAAATATTATGTGTAGAAACGCACTCTAATCGCAGTGCAATCCATGCTGTGCGTGGACTTTAGCGGAGTTGTTGAAGTTACGGGGAAAGAAGAGTTTGTTTCGGTGTAAAACCAAAGCTTGATTACCCTTGAATGCTCAGGACAACCATCGTAAGTTTATTCTCAGGAAATAAAGGTGATGTTGCTGTTGAAAAAAACGATTAAAACTGGTAGCGTGCAGTACAATTGGACAGAAAAAATCTGAATATCCGTCCGACAAAAAGTCATTGATCCAGTATATGACCTACGTGTGAACAAATGGTCATTACAGGCAAAATATTTTTATTACCTTAAGGAATATTTATGTATATGAT
The DNA here is from genome assembly GCA_038406175.1 of Haplosyllis leylae. Lineage (NCBI taxonomy): Eukaryota > Metazoa > Annelida > Polychaeta > Phyllodocida > Syllidae > Haplosyllis > Haplosyllis leylae. Next base: position 24,296 of record JBCAUG010003905.1, on the reverse strand, counting down.
TCTTTCATCAGTGTTTTTGAACCTGTAATTAGCATTTGGATTAATTTTTCATCATGGATATACGTATGATGTACCACACGGTCGATATCAGCTGTAGGATTTTACTCAAGCACTGGATTCTACTTATTGTATTGTGCTCTGTATTTCATCACGTTCGTAAGTATTCCAAAGATCATGTGTTACTGTAATAGATGCTAACTAACTGAAAAATTCCCATTATGGGTTGTAGCAATACGTTTGCAAATTAGGACCATGTTGTATCATGCGTCAGGCCACTTGCTTTGACACTAGATCCACATCTGCAACCTTAGCTAACCTCTTCCAGTCACCTTCACAAAACCTAATTCAGCGACAAACGCAGTTGATGCATCATTTTTCAAAATATACACACTCTTTGTGCGTTAAGGTTATTGGCACGGAAATTTAATATTTACTTTCCAATGATTTTTAAATTTTACGAAGCTGTGATCAAAGTATTGGATCAAAGAAACAAACTGGGCTGATTTGTATGGGTAATGGTTTATTTATACACAAATATTGATGTGAAGAAGAGCTTTTTTACTGGAGTATATTTCTATCATCTGATGGGTGCACAAAAAAGTATTCAATCTTGGCGAAAATACTGAAGGACAGGAACTACTTCAAGACCGGGCTTCAAATAAACCCGTTACGTGTGAAGTAGAAACTCTTTCTGAATGTAAAGTATTGAACTAATTGCTTTTGCTTTTCGTCCTTGTATGAGAACATTTCTTTACAATCGAAGATTCTGGTGTGCTGTTGTGTAGAGTTCCATTGGAGAGCAAAGAACAAACCGTAGTATGTCTTTTTGGCCTGTTCCGATCACTTTCTAGCAAATATCTAATTGCTATACAGCTCGTCAGTTTGGCCAGTATTGTAATGAAATAAATATGTTGTATTCTGCATCACTTATCTTTGGTATCAAACCTTTCAACTTTCATGAATAATATTATGACTACCAACGGATAGGCGTTCAATACATAGATCACTTGTACTTAAAATGTAAACTTCATCATCCTCAGGTCAAATCCAGGAGACACTTCTAGGAAAGCTTCCTGGCATTTTATTAGATTCTGTCCGTACTTGTAGCCCACCATTCACTTAGTTTATCAGCTTTATTTATCATTTTCTATGTCCATGATTTTCTGTTGAAGATTCGCACAGATCTTAACACTTGAACACATGTATCTGTGTCACATTGTATTCAAGTCAGGAATTCAATTTTTCTGGGTCATTTGTACGTGCCAAAGAAATTCTGCGATAGTTTGTATATTTTATAACCAATTTCAATGGAAAGAATTCTCCTAAAATTCTCCAGAGTGAGAAAATCTTTATTTTGTAGGAAGATATCGAGACCATTTACCATCATGCACTTCTGTTTATTTGCAACGCAGTTTGGGTCTGGGTGTTTCCAGTTTCTTACATATTCACTAGTAATAAGAAAGAAACATTAGAGTTTAAACATTTTCACGATAAATCACACTTGAAAAAAAAAAACATCCACCAACAACGCATATATTCATCAGGAAATTTCAGGACAGCTCAGCAGTGGCCTTGGAGTAGCTTCCCAACTTGCTGTTTCATCGAAATTAGGGAATTACTCCTGTATTGTCCTTTAATTTAGGTCCTAGGTTTCAGTCAACAGCAATGTCCTGTGGCTAATAATGGTATTTCTGATGCAGTAGTGTCAATATTGTTTTGTTGGAGTGGGATCCACTAAGGAATGAACAGTTCTTTTTGGTCTTTTGTGAACAGGTCTTTTGTGCTCTTAGAAAATTGTTTCAATAATCAGTGTGCTCTGTGCAGCACATTATCCAGTTGAAAGGATTTTCAACTGATAATACACCGCAAGAAGACGTCATTTCTAGGGCATTTGAATCTCCACATACGATGCTAAACACCTTTTGTTGGCAGGACACCAGCCTTGGTTAGTCGAAAGTACTGAAACCCGAAATCGCCGTGCCTCATTGAGTACAATCGAATAAGTTCAAGAAAAGAGAGAAGATCATATATCAGTGGTTATCTCATGAATCTAAGAAATTGACGGGTTAACCAGGGATCACCAACAGACTGATAACTTCTACATTCACTGCCGTAGAAAAGAAATGTTGTCTTCTTGCCTTTAGCAAAACGGGAGAGTTAATCCAAAATACAATAACATTGAGATGATAACACTTAAACAGCCAAAGATATTTTTCCAATATAGGAGCAAATATTTGGGCACAGAAATATTGAGTTCAAACATGTCGCCTACATTCACTTGTACTCAAACCTTCAATATGAGATCAGGTGACATAATTTTTCATCACAGAGTACCGAGGAAAATCCATCACTTCATCTAGTTGTTTGATAATATCATCTGTACAAAAATCTTTTCTTGCTCCCGTTTTTGCAGTAAATGTATTATTTTATATATTGTCCATATGAATCTAGACTTGGATCATATGACTTGGATGTATCTGTTGCCAGATTGATAAAAATCTGAAAGACGTAACCTTGCCGTGAGTATTTATTGATGAAGCTGTGACTGGGAGTCTAGTAAGGCTGTACAGATCCGGTTACCTGCCTAACTGTTAACCAAGGTCATTCTTTTAAGCATACCTACCATCGGTGTAGACAATTTCCACATCGAAAGTGTTTAGGTATGTTTGGAAAAGTCAACCTTTCATTTTGCAAATCAAATAATGTAAAGATACTGGGGAATGGGAAAAAAAGAAATATCTTGGCATGTTCAATAGTATTCCACACTGTCACTAGTTTTGAAAACATTTTATACAGCGTTTTTGGGTATGACTATTCCATCTGGAAGCTGCTAAAAATGCAGTACCGGTAAACAGATTTAATTTTCGACTAAAGTTGGTTTATCGTTTTTGCCAGCCATCTTTTTCTTGGCCCTAATAGCTCCCTTTGGATCCGTTACTGCTAAGGAGGCGAAGTTGAGGTCGTTGCTTTCACTTCCCACAATGTACTCTGATGTTAATTTGAACGCTAAAATATTGTATCTTATTCAGTATCAAAGGGCTTGATTTTGTCGTGAAACCAGGGACGGTTCAGTAGTTGATCTGGTAATGTAATTTATGCCAAACTGAGACATGGTCGCAGGTCAACTAATGACTGATTTGGTGATAAATGGGAATATGTACCTCAATATTGGATTCGCTTCTGTTGGAGATGCAGTACAATTGACAAAAGGTTGGCAATACTGTATTGGCTTACACGTTTACTAATTTATGACCACTTTGTGTAGTCTGCCCAACAAACGCCAAGATTATCTAATTGTTTATCAAGGGTTACTTTTGTTCCTTTGTTTTAGTAATTAATAGGTTATGAAAACAAAAAGGAAATATTTTGTCCGAACATTTGTTTGGTTTTACCAGTTTAATATTAGGAGGGCATCTGTGAGGTGAATACCCGACTTCGAAGATACAGAAATATGTTGTTTGCGTGATCACTCTCTTTTCTGAATGATATCCTTGTCAATCTTGAATTGTTGGCCACATAGATTTTTGTCTGTATCCTTTGTGAAGGTCCATATTTCCATAAGTTTAGCGTAGTGTTGCAGCATCCTTGGATATTTACAAACCAAATATTGAACTTGCGACCAATCATTAACAGCCTGTAACCCAGACATATCTTGCTTTATCAGAACAATATTCGTTTACCATCCGTTATGTGGATTTTTTCTTAACGAGTAATCGACATGCAACCGAAATATGCTCCTGTTTTTTCGGACATTTTCATACGTGAAATTCGTAAGTGAATTAATGGCCATTTGAGGTCATTTGCCGACCATAACATTTGCATTACAATATTGTTGATGTAGGAAATGTGATGGTTTTGGGAAGCTGTGTTTTTAGATTGTTATCTCGCCAGGGATAAACGGTGCGTGTTGTTGCTTCAGAGTGACGCGTGAACGGAAGGCCAGTCAGAAGCTTCCATCGAATTGACAATAAAAGACTAGCCATATATGGTGATTGATATTGAGTGCAGCGCATGTGGGGTTGATACCATCAGAGGTGTGCATTTGGTTTAAATGCATCAAGTATGGGTACGGTACTATGATACAGCACAGCACAGATAACACTTTATGGTTTGAGCCATCAAAAGCAGTATTCAGCTGTTCAAAAATTGATTCTTATCCAACATAACATCTCAATTATTTTTGATCATTGATGTTTGGAATTGTAAATCACGAGTTCGCATAAAACAACCAGTATGCAGCTTCCCTTTAAATGAGAGGTTAATGTAGTTTGTCGTACCGACAGACATTAATTCACAAATATGCACAATTGGAATTGATGTTGATTTGACCGTACATTTTTTCATGCTCAAGATAAAAAAGAAAAAACATAACAAAACCTTTCCAATTCTTCACACTTAAAATTCAGGTTACCCCTCTTCATCGTTTCAATTTGCCTCCTGCCAGCCTGCTAAAACATCAGCGGTCAGCAAGCTAATCAGGCCCGAAATGTTGACATTTTTGGCTTTTTCGCAGATACTGTTGCAGTTTCATTGAAATTTATGACGGACGGTCGTACCAAACGTTGAAATTTGAACTTTGTTTACTGAATAAAACGGTCAATTCGAACGTGCGAAGTTCAAACAATTGTTAATTGGAATGAAGTTTTTCCGATGTCAAGAGTTGAGTAGTTGTTTCCTGCAAAACACACATTATATAGAATATGCATGAACCAGAATATGCATTCATCTTAGAATCTTGAAAAGAGATTTGTACTAGTTCATGTGACTAACCCACGATCCAGGAAGAATTTAGGAGTGCCTCCTGCTGCATGTGGTCTCTGTCTTTTATCGAATAAGAAGAAAACATTGATAAAAGAGATGTGCTAGTAATAGTTGTTGAGATAAACCGACAAGAAACTCAGTCGATGCAATTGTGCTAATTTCTTGAGAGCAGACCACGTCAGTGATGTGTTCAGTTTTGTAGTAATGATAGACACACGCAATTGTTGCAAATATTTTTTATTTAACCAAAGGAAAGTCACATTTGTTTACCAAAGGTCGCGTTTGTATCACGCATTTCTCACAGATGTCAAAGGTGGTTTTAGTGATACAGAAAAGAGCACATAATATAACTAGTTACTAGCTGCAACATCTTAACCTTCATCGCATTGGCATTGCTTGATTTAGTACTTATTTTCACTGCTTCAGAAGCAACTGAAGTTTCAACGTAATTTGTAGGGAAAACCCCACTCATTACAGTAATACTTCAAATGTGATGTTTATCCAAATCAAAATATTGAAGTTAAACGTTGGAATATATTATGATAAAAATAGTAAGGGCATTATAGTCCAATTCTCATTGTGTATGATACAGGCCACTTTACATTTGCTGAAAACAGTTGTACAAACTTGGCTGGAAAGTGGACTGTTGTTATCTTTGCATGTAAATGTTTATTGGGAAGATATTAATATTTATTTGGTCCAGTGTGGCCCACAATTGTGCCATCTTTGTCCTGATGGATTGGAAAACCTGGATTTTACTTTTCCTGGCTCTTCCTATATCTTTTGTTTTTCATGTGGGAATGTGCAATACGATTATGATTCATCAGGGATGTAAGACAGACGATGTCTGCCTCAACAACAATGCAATTTCATGCAATGCAAATTGTGTACAAAGGTACACAATTGTGTTATATATATAAATGGACAAAAACTATGAAGTGGCATATTTAAATTTCGCCACTGAAAAATATTAAAATTAAGAAGCAATGAAAGCAACTGAAGAAACTGTAATTTTTCAAAATTTATAAATGCAAAGAAAGTGGTCAACCCTGTGTCAGTGTTTTCCTTGACTCATAGAAATCCTGCCTTTCCATTATGATTGTCTTCCGGACCCTTTGGCCACTATTGAGATATGATAATTTTGGAATGAGCTAAATGGATCGGCTCAATTATTATGTAAATTTTTCATGTTCTGTATCTGAAGCACAAGAGTTGCTGGGTTAATGCACTTACTGCAAGGCCCTTTGAGCGGTTACGTAACTTTGTAATTGAAAGTAAATCCAATCCAACTGTTTTGCTTTTAGCCATGAAATTATTTCTCATTATTTGTGCTCCACCAATGGAAAATTAAACGCTCGGCCCTCCCATGTTTCTTTCTATATCCAGAGTAATGAGAAATGACTATTTTTGGAATTTAATTCGTTCCAGGAGTTGAAATTACAGAAAGATTATTTTGGATACCTTTGGAAAGATTTAGAATTATTTTCTTTCACACGGTGCAGGAAGTTCAGTCAATTCTGCCATTTGCGAGGATATCAGTAAATTCTGTTTAAGGTTTTAAAATGGTGGTCTATGAGAAAATATTTGGAAGCAAAAATAAATAACCAATATATTTGTTTCAAAAATAATGCTGTATTTTATATTAGGGAGATCTGAGCTACATTGGAATTTTTCCAGTATACCAGAGATGGCTCTGATATTTACTGATATTTCAACAGGAAGTGGTTTTAACCATGTGCTTTGTAGGGAAGGCACAACTACCAAATTTCATTCGTCGACTAGTCAGCCAGCATTAGTCGACTATTAGTCGACTAATTGGCAATCAGATGTAAAATAGAAATATGCAAACTAAAGGTCACCTACTATTCATTGAAAATACTTCTGCAATAGCATTTTTACTGACCAAATACATAGATATGAGGGAAGGTAATGTTTTCAGATGTGTCAGTCCTTTGGTTCACAGGGTGGGGGTAGAAGGGTACATCCTGTCTGAGTTCTGTCTGGCAGTGGGTCACCTGGTCAGGGTGCCCACCCCTTCCAGTTCAGATCTAATCAGGGGAGGGGAGGTGAGGGAGGGGTGGGTTGGTGGGTAATGTGGACTGGACCAGACCCAGCTGAAGGTAGGGGAGCAGGCCAGCTAGTCAGGCACCTGCCCACCCTCTCACCCTCCATGATCAGACCCATCCAAAAGGTGGGGTTACCTGGTTAGATTACCCACCCCCTCCCCCAGCTAGGTTTGGTCTAGCATGGTAAGGATGGAAACTATAGATATTATAGCAACTAGTAACCAGCTTCAACTAGCTACTGTTAGAAATCTATTTTTAGTGATAACTTTTTATATGCTGACTAGTTGACTACAATTCTGGTAGTTGCTGTTTCATCTGACTAGTCAACAAGTCATAGTCGTTCTGCCTTCCCTAACATCTGGTAATGGTCACTTGAACCAATCAGTAAATTTGCAAAGAATCCAAATTGTGATGATCTGTTTAACAGAATGAATATTTTGTAACCAACCATAGACTATGTTGAATCAACTTGCTAAATGTGAAAAACCTTTAAGGAAATCAAAGGTGTAACAATGGTTCAAAACTTCAAACTTTGTTAGATACAAGTTGAAGCATGGTTGTAGGAAATTCTCTTTTGTTTCTAGAAAGAACAATTTTGATGCGAATTTTTTGCACAGATATGTGACAATCACCTGTCTTTAACAGGTATTTAAACATCATAAAATGGATTGATCCCTACATGTCCTGCCTCCAGAAATGTTTCACATGTATCGTTTCAGAAGTGCAAGTGGGTTCAGTATGTGCAGTTTCATCAGTAATACAGGGAGCAAGAACAGAGGCCTCTGAAATAGTTCCATTTCAAAATAAAATCTTCTCCGTCCCTGCATATCTTCTATTTTAAATAATACATTTCATTGCCTTTCAATCTTGCCCTAAGAATCAACACAAAATGGGCGCTGTGAAACGTTTACCCGCAGTACTTTTTAATCGCCTAGTTGCTTGCTTGCATCATGATAAACACTTTTATGTTACTGCCAGTAGGAGTATATCTGACTATCTGTCAAACTTGCAAATATCAAGGGGATCAGAGATATGTTTATGTTACATATCACGATCCTTTTGTCTATTACATTCATTCTCCAAGCTATAATAAACATCACCTTTTTCAGTTGTTTGAGTTATCTAGTATTTTCTTCTTTTCCTTACAATGTAGAATGCAACATTGTTCCATGCAATCCACCGACAGAATTATTTGTCTAATAATAAAATACAACATGAATGTAGACTAGGTGGCTAAATCAATGGCACGTAAATAATTCACAATTATGATTGCTGCCAATTTACATTATACTTTAGTAGATAACACTCTGAAATTGGAAAAAAAATTGAGGATAGACATTTTTTTCCTGTCATTTATTGTTGGTCATGCGTCACCACACAGTACTTATGTCTACTGGCCAAATGCAGAGTTATTCTTCATGTTTCATTGTTTTTCTTCACAGAGTATGTTAAACTTTGGTAACAAATTCAGAACTATAACTACCTCTGGTCCTCGTTAATTATACAGAGTAGTGGATTCGAGGAGAGAATAAACATCTCCAATGCTTTCAACTCCCCTTTGCTTATTTCCTCATCTGCTATCACACTGCTAAACAAATGCTTTGGCAAGATTTTGCAGTAATACGCATAACTACAGCCAATTACCTTAGGTATTTGGACATAATTGTCTCTGCTTTCTTATCATCTGCTAGGTAAAGCTTTCCCGCTGTACAGTTGGTGCACAGTGTTTTAATGTGATAATCACTTTATCATAAATAACTCATCGTTATTTGTTTAATTTCTGGTATTCTGATTCCAATGAAATGCGTTTAGTTATTTGTGAGTCATTTTAACTAATATGGAGTGGGTCTGAAATCAATCAATGAAAATCACATATTAACCGTTCTTCTCCTCTTTGGGTAGTAGAGGGCGAGTCTCGTATGTGGTGAATATACAAACAGAACTGGGACTTGATTCGTGTATAAAATTACAGCTTACAGGGGAGAAATTTCCAGATATACTTTAAAAATATTTTTGCCATTTTCCGTGTATTAAATAAAATCAAAATTGAGATAATATTGTGTCCCCATGAAATATTACATATGTGCGAAATGACAGTTAATGTTGGCATTTTAAGTTAAGAATATTTCTCAACTACCTATTTATTTCAAATTGATCAATTCTGTTAACAAGTTTGCAATTACACTCAATATTTATATGTTGTCAGAAGAAATTATGTATATCTAATTTCAAAATTACAATTTTGTTTGCAATTATCTGGATAAATAAGGGCGTCAACAATTAGAACCCGACAACATGTTTTCAGTGTAATGCTTTGCCTTTGGGTGCGGTATACTAACACTAAATAATTCAGCGTTCCGTCATGAGGCATTCCTTTTCTTCATAATTTTACAGACACATCCTATTGCTTTCGCTCTTTCCAGTGAAAGTACCTATAATTCGAAATCTGTAGGGTCGATACAATATTGATTTGTCATGCTGATATATCCTGATTGCTCAATATGGTAACAGGAAATATGAAGTTGAAATAGATTTAATTCAGCTTCAATTGATTAAAACGTGACGAGGGTGTCACAGGGAGTTTACCTTGTAAAAAGCAAGCATTTTTTTAAAATCTCCGACCAAGATCATACCCTTTTTCATCATAATGTATAATAACTAAGAATTTGTGATGTCTTAACATTCAGCAATCAAACTCATTTTTGGAGATACTCAACTCAACTCATTCAAACAAATATTTCAATAAATTAACTGAAAAGTTTTAAGTAGCACACCACTTTGTGAACGAAAATATAACAATTGTGGAAATGATCCAGAACATCAAACATTGTGGCCATTGCTAGAAGTCAGCCGAAGCAAAAACACTGGCTGCCAACTGATTCAGTGCTGTAAAAGACACAGAAATAAACAACGTGTAGGTCTGTGGATATGTTTTCTCTATTATTATTTCACACGATACAATTCAAAACTGCCACTCATCTTTCTGTACATTTGATATATAAAAATATCCTTCCTCTGTTGGAAAAATGTTTATTAGCTTCAACTAGCCAAGCGTTTGTAAGTGGGTTTGATTCCACAACATTTTGAAATTAAAATCAGCATCGATGCAAGCTCAGAAAATAAGAGGGAAATTTAATGTGTCAGACAGTTGTAATTTAAGTTTTACAAGGGTTGTCAATGAGAAGTTTTTGAAGTTTTCAAGTGTCTGGAAGAAACCAATACCAATACTTTCAAAGTATTTTATTATTTCTAAACACTAGAAAATCCCATGAAAAACATTTGAGGAGAATTGTCTGACTTCACTAAAATTACACGTATTTTCTGAACTCCCCCAGGCCGATCACCAAGGTTTTCAACGCCAACATCTTATTCTCTTCCAATTGACTGAAATGCGCGGTATGTCACAACGATAACTTTCTTTTTTGCGTTCATTCAATGTGTTAAGCGATTTACTCAATCACATCTACGATAGAACACTTATGTGGAAAAGATAGTGTCTAATTCAACGTGCAACTCGGGTGTCACAGACACTTCTTTCTCAGATTGGTCTAATTAATGGCAATTATTTGAGCCTCATCCCACCCACGTTTTCTCCTTGCGTTGAACGTCTGGACTTCTGTAACCATAGATTTCGAGGTGCCCGAGACTCTAAATCTGTGTAACTTAACATGACTTTCGTCTGATATTGTGTAGCTGTCACCATAGATATATATGACACGTCCTACTTTCCTCCCCTGGGTAGGAAGTGGGTTATGCTCTATATCCGTGAGCTGTCACCAATGTGGGTCTCTTTGCAAAATGACTGGGACAGCAGCTTCAGAAGGCAAAGGCACTCACAGACGACCAATGAATTGTCTTTTATTTGCAGGGATTTTCTCTGACATGATGATGTGGTACGGTTGATATGAAACCATGGATTTGTAAATTCTTCATTGATAATTTTACCAGACGCAGCAGTATCTAGTATGTAGCTCGGTTTTTTGGAAAATATTACACAAAGCTGCAAATGATAGCATTGTGAACCAAGTTTTGAATTTTGTGCACCAAACTAACCTCGATTCCGTTGCGTACAAACGTAACTTGGCAAAGGCACATGTGAACTTATTTCAATTATCAATACCACAATCAAGACATTTCATAGGGAAGTAGATAAATCTACAGCAAGTAAATTAAACGTCGCGTGACTTTTCTGCTTATGACCTGAAGCAAAAACCGAATCAAAATGTTATAACATTTTCTCCATCAGCAAACAATAACATAATGTATCAGAACAGTAGACACTACAGAACATGGTACCTAGATCTTTGCAACAGTATTGGTACAATATTGTTTGCTGTGGATAAATATAATTATGTTAATTTGTATAGCTCATGTACTAAGTAAGCAGTTTTCATCAGTCATAAATTACCATAAATCACTATTGAATCTTTTGTGCCACATGATCTAAAAGACAAGCAATGTCCTTAGAGTTTCCAAATATTCGACTCAATGAAAAATGCCAATGTCGATGATTCAGAAGCGGAAATATCAGTGAATCTCTCTGTGACCTGTATCAAATTGGTCACCAGTTAATGGTGCTGGTTTTTCTGATGGCTAATGTGTCATAAATTCCATTAATTTGAAAAATGCGTAACATTTCTCTAAATAAGGGTGCAATCAATTGTGAAACATTAATGTACATGAAAGTTTCTAATAGGTCATCTTGCCCTATCTGATCGCTAGACCTAATGATGATATTGTCCACACCATGTTAAATGGCAAAATCTATTATTTGTACAGACATGATATATTACGTTGTGCTAGACGCTTAAACTTGATGGCCAAGTATCTTACGTGGGTAATATTAGGGTAATATTACATGGGTACCATTACAAATTCCCATTTTGGATGATTATGTGAAGTAGAGCAAAACTCTTTTTCATTCATAAGCATAAGAGAGAATTTTTTCATTTTCTTTGTATTCAGTCAAGCATTCTTGTACTTTCATTTATCAATAATAATAATGAGAGTACCAGTGATATTATTAAACTTTTAGGTGCATCTTCGGAACTAAATGCCTGTGACAATACCTCTCTCCCTAAATCTAGCTACGCAATGAAGATATATCTAGTGAACATAAACATTATTACAAATAAACCCTTAATTTTACAACAAATCTAAATTTCAATCGATGATTTGAGCCATATGATACAGAGTTCAAAATCAGTTCGCTTTGTAACCAACTCCTATCTCTGGTTAATTACTACCAATGCTGTTTTGAACCTGTTATTCAAACAATAAACACTTCAGTTCACAGGTAAATTATGTAAAGTAAATTACATGAGAACAAGGCATTGAATGACGATTCCTAATTAAATGAATCCAACTCATGTTTGATTAGTGGCGACACACCTGTGCTACAATTTGAAGACACACCTCGACAGGTTTTGTGGCAGGCAGTCCATTTGCATTCTAATACTACTTACTAAGTTTTTGAGTGGGAGAAAATTTTCCATTTTAAGTGATGTTAGATCTAATTTTAGAGATCAGCTTGCGCAACGAAATTTCTTGTGTAATTTCACTTAATTTGTTCAACTATTGTCGGTTTTAAATATGGATTCTTGGTCACAATTACGTTAAAAAATTACGTTCTTTGAAAGAATGGTTTCAAATATTACTGAAAGTAGTCGTGCATAAGCATTTTCTGCATAGCTTTAACGCAATTAATAGTAAATTATGCATCACGCTTAACTCGCCACCTGTGACCTTCTTTTCACCTGTCGACACTGACAACAGCCAAAGGCAAATATGTCTGATCACCTACCTTTTTGGTTCTTTTCCCACTTGAAACCGTCTTCAAAGAACCAAGAACACGAGTCATCCTTGCACTCTGCCCACAGTCCCACATTGGTTTTTGGTCCGTCCTATTTTGAAAATGAGGGAAAGATAAAGATAAGTTGCGAATAAAAATGATGAAAACAAATAAGCCGTAGCATTGTATCAGTTAGTCTTTTTGCGATTCGTCTGTTGTCTGTTTGATTTTGTTTAATTCTATCTTCAGAAAAAGGGGGTGTCTTAGAAATGTATTAAATGTGATGTTATAAGATGAAATATGTACATCAATCATGCGCTTTAAACGTACAAAATTGTCATAATATCTTAAGACTCAGAGAACGTTTTATCTGTACCAGTAAGGATGAGACTACAATAATGTCTTACCTTGTACCAATAAGGAGCTACAAAGCTGACGGCTGAACTGATGAAGGCAAGAGCTAAGAACACAAGCCCAGTTAGAACACATCCTGAGGCGGCCATTCTTCTCAGATTTCTTCTTCACAAAATTCAAAGTATTATCCTTTCTTGAAAGTTGCGAATAATCCAGATAAATTGCTTTGTTTTGAAGGTGGTAATCCTTAAACTGAAAATATAAGTCTTTAGAACCTAACCTTTCTACATGTGTATTGATAAGAATAAAAAATTTGCTTAAATTAATTAAGCAATGCACAGAATAGTCGTGGAGTACCGGTAACTACTGGTAAAATTATTCCTACTCTTCTTTGCTTGACTCGAAAATTACATTAAGATCAAAGCAATTGCCGTGTCGTTCCGATTCCCCTTCTGTACGAAAGATTAAATTTGAAATACCGTGGGCCTAGCAGAGATGAACTGTTTTATACCAATGTTTGAATACTGCTCTGCGAATGGCAAAGCAAGATGAAATGCAAACCTCTCAACACTGACAGCAGAACACAACTACCTTCTCCGCCTTCTTTCTGCAGGAAATCTTACTGCTGATAGGCAACTGAATAAACTTTCTACATCTACAATTGATTCCTACAATTCCGCATTAAGTAATAATAGATCAAATCACCTTGGTAGACTTCCTTGTTTGAAGTAAACCGACGAACGATATATTCCCGTGTACAAAAAAGGACTGTTTCCTAAAGTAGGCCAACTTGTTGTGTTCTGTGCTATGCTGTCTCCGTACAAAGCGTAGAGATTTGCATCTAGGGAAGCGTCATGGGCCTGTGTGTAGTATTGACTGCCGGCATTAACAATAGGCTGGCTTGTCGCAAGGACAGGGGGTGCGCTTTCTCTTAAAGGTTGACCCTGTGAAGACTTACAGAGCAATGTGTTCGGTCATTTTACGACACACACCATTGTTTCTATTGTGTAGGAAAAATCAAAACATGACACGAGGAGAAAAAATTACCATTTATGTCTTATTTGATTCATAACAAATTAGTGGTACACACAGCGCAATGGAAAAAATTCAAACTAAATTTAACGTAATCAAATTTGGAAATTTTCGAAGGGTAAAAATTATTTTCACATTTTTTGTTCCCGGAAAAGTAATTATGTTAATTTTATAACAAACATGTTAAATTACTTTGTCCACGATCTATTTTAATATCGGAACTACTTTTTTGGTCTTGAGAAATGGGAAAGCCCCCTCACCTGTATTTTGTGGCGGTTTAGTTCAAATCAATAATGATCTAGCTCGAGCCAGGTGTGCTGTAAAGACTTCAGAACCGCGAAATCAGACGCATTGAAAACAATGACAGGAAAGCCTGCCAGGATAAAATTCGAAAAGGAACTGATATCACATAAGAGATCAACTGAAAATACCTGAAGATTGGTTTGAAAAAAAAAGAGAAGAAAAATAGCAACATTTTATTTCCATATATTTCTTGATATCCGTGAGTGCTCTAAAGACAAGTTGCGTTTTTAATTAAAAGATAAAAAAACTGTAGATAACGTAGTTCCGTGTTGTAACTGTGTGTCAATGAAATAAATACATAAGTCATGCGCTTCAAATTGATAATTTCACTACCGTCTCCGTTGAACCAGATCTATGTGCATTTTTCCTCTTTGCCGTTGACAGAATAAATAGATCTGGAAAAGGAAATTCTAGTTATTTATAAATTATAAAGTATTGCTAACTATTAATTTCTAAACAAAAAATGTTATAATTGAAATGAGAACAAACAGATCTATAATTTTTTTTAATGGAATGGAAATTTTAATGTTGGACTCAGGTTTGGAATATACAGCAGTAAAAAACGGAAGATGGCAGCACAGAAAAGGCGGGAGAATTGTTCTTCATTTTTGTCGATCCACTATTGACAGTGCGGTGGTGGACTAAACTTAAAATCTACAGGTGACATTTCGTTATAGTTTGCGATACAGTTGGTCATCTTGTCTTTCTCTTTTCAAGAAGCAATCAGATGATTATTTATTCGTAGATTGGGTTGTTAAATCCAAATCCCTGACTCTCTTTCCTTTGTCTTGCTTTAATTTGTCTACTTCGATCTGTGGTTCTTTTTCTGTACACAACTGTTGCTGTCAGAGCGACCAAAACAACAGCTGCTAACACGACTCCAACTGCTGTCCCAGCAATCGCTCCAGTTGACAGACCGCCTGAAAGAAGCATAAATTTGTGAAAAGACATTGTAATGTAGATCTAGTTTTTCAGCTTTTTTGTCTGTAATCATTTGTTAAAATTATGGACCCACTTGAGAGCTCAGTCCAACAGCAATTACAATACCTGAATCAGACTCCTCTTCTATTGGGTTCTCAAAGGAGGCATTTTTATCCATAGTATTGGCTGCAAATAAATCGACAGGGTGGAAACCAGTTTAAGAGTAAACAAGAAGGAAATAATTAGCCACTGGAATTGAACAAATGTTGCCAGTTTACTTACATAATTCAGAAAAACGTCTGAATTCCGCATTCATCAGATGGGTTCTTCTTCTCTGCACAGGTTCATCGGCTACATAAACACCCTGCTCTGAAATTCATCACAAAGACCAGTTCAGTTTTTCTGGGAAATATTTCGGGAGGAATTAGGAAGAGTAGTTCATGGAAATTAACTAAAACATCGCCCGAAAACAATCATTGAGCAAAGCTCTGAGGGAAAGAGGTTACATTATGATATTTTAATGTATTTTCAGGAGCTTATGACGGTATTTCTTGGGATAAATGATTGCAATTCATTTTCGGTAAAAAAACCTTACGTCTGTATTTACACACAACCCCGAGCTGCTGATCACAGAAGTAATCATTCCATTCGCCGCTATTCCAAAACATCTCCGCACAGTTCTCAATTCCATCATCATCATTTGGCTCTCCTGAAGGTTTACAAAAACAATGAAGCAATTAAAAGTATTCACAGTCAGCTACTTGTACATCTGAAGGATTTTTAGCACTATTAGTTCCCCATTTGGATGTTGTCTTGACGTTCACCTGGCTTCAATAAATCTAAAATACTCAATTTTCCAAAAATTCTTCATTCTTTGTGTATTTAGTAAACTATGCGCTTACCATCAGCCCAGTTATCATATTCAAATTGTGTACCATCAACCCAATAGTAAGGCAAGCCTGAAAATGAAAACTCATACCTCAAACATACAGACTTTTGGGCCACTCTGCTACTTGGAGACAAAGAGACTCAGCATAATATGCTAAGTCATTTGAGAAATAACGGACATATTTTAAGAATGTTACTTGTTTCATCAAGTTACAAATATTGACAAGTTATCTACTCCAGAAAGAAATAATCCAATTTTTCACGATAAGTACAGGATTTGTACACATGTAAATGTTGTACAAAATTTTGAAGAACAATGAAACATCATGATCTATTTCAGAGCAAATAAAAAATCAGAAGATAATCATTAGCTTTATAAATAGTAGTAGGTAATTAGAAGTCTAATTTTCAAATGATTATTCACCTCATCAAATATTTCTCATTCACATCATGATAATTCTGGAAATCCATGTGATTTTTGCATCCATGTAAAGCTAATCTTGTTGTGAAAACTCGATTAGATCCAGCGTTTAATAAGGAATAAAGGTATGGAGCCAATGTTAGATCTTTAAACACACGCCGAGACTACTTTCAAAAAATATATTGCGCACCAGCTGCATCTTTGGTGAGCCCTATCCAGTATCCCCTTGGTGTTTCTCCTGGATCGGTTGCCTCCTGCATGTAGGTAAAAATCGTATTCATTTCTTCCTCCTTTTCTATCGATGCCAAATGTGCTAGCGGTCCTCCAGTTTGCTTAAAAAATATAAGCCACTACTTGTTAAATAGAGTTATCAGTCATTTTACACTGATAGCGAAACAAAGAAATTAGGGTATTCTCTTGACATGGACCAGGCAGCCTGCCATTAACAGTATGAGGCAATATTGACTAAGCTTCCTATTCCTATTCGTCCTGTCCAGGAAGAAGGGTCCTCAACCTAACCGTTACCTGTGGATAGAGACGATCTCCTTTGAGAAGTCCTTCCTACCTGGTCATTCGTGGCTGGGTCTTTCCTGGTTGGGGCTCCTTCCCACATGATGCTTCCCACTGAAAGGATGCAGCCTTCGTCCTGCCTGACCCAGTGCATCATCGGACCGGGACCCCCATGAACATGATATAAGTGAGTGATAACATTACCTTGCCTCCTACGACATACGAGGTCGGTAAAAATATTATTGGAAATAGTTAAACAAACTAACCTGACAGTATTCTTCAGCCTGAAACCAGGTCATCTGTCTGTGTGGCTGGAAGTTGTAACAGACACTTCCGTTCTGGATCCAGTTTTGTGGACACTCACCAAGGGGAGGGGTGGTCGGATCCGGAAGTACAGTCGATAGAACTAATATTGGGCGAAATATATGGATGTGGTCAGTCGAATGAAACAGTAAGAAATTACATTCAGAGTTACAAAAAATCCAATCGATTTACAATGATAATTCTATTTTGTTCTATTTTGATGCATTTACTTTGGTGAGATATATTCATTTAAATAATTGAATTTCAATGAGAAGGTGAGCTGACATCGCTTACGAGCAGGCATTTTACAAACACCATACTGGGATCTCCCAGAACAAAAAGCATCATTCCATCCTCCCGTGTACCCTATGGTTAGTATCTCTCCGCACGACTCGGACGTGGAGGACGGCTCATTAGCTCTCCAGTTTGAGTAGTCGAGGACAGTACCATCGATCCAAGTAAAGTCTCCGGTCTCTGAAATATAGCGAAATATAGTGACCAATGTCTACGGGGAATTGTCACGGGTTCCCAAACAGAATGCAGAATATGTGTTGTAGTATTACATTTTTATCGGGAAACATCTTTACAACAGCGTACTATTTTACTTACCATTACGGAGCAATCCTATCCAATAGGCCTGAACAGTGTCCTGCAGTCGACTGTTGATGAAGCTGTCCTCTTGTACACTGTGAATTGAAGCAAGACTGGCTGTGGGAAATTCATTGTCACAAAGACTTTGCACCTCATCCCAGTCCCATATGAATGTAGATGTCAAACTTTGAAAGGAGTATTAAAACAAGCTTTTTCAATTACAACTGAGTCCAAATTATATTGCACCCCTTTGTACAATTCAGCTAAAATGTTCTGATGATCCTGTTGGGGTACAAGTCTAAAGTTTAGAAAACCTGAAGTTAAAATGAAATGAAATAAATCTAATAAATCAAACATGATGACATTTTGCTGGATGATGGCAAATTTTGTTCGCAATCAGTCACGATGGACTAAATTTGGAAACTGCATTGCATGTGATGTATCCAGATGTAATTTTTGTTGTTTATTTTGAACACAAGTGCGAACATACGCCAAAAAAGTCAAAATTGTAGCAGTAAGCTCCGAATTGTTCCCATCCTCCAAGGCAAGATCCTGCGCAGCTGCTGGAGTTGATCATACTTCAGCTAAAGGTAATAAAATATTTTCCGTCAGGTTTAAATTTAGAAACCTTTTTACGTAGCTCCAAAAATATTTTTATCCTGTAGGATACACAGATCTACGCCCCATTAAAAATGATTTTATTGTTTATTATTGATAAGCTTGAAGAACAGCAATCGGTGAAGGAACGGATATCTTAATTTGGCGGCGTACTGTTCTTTTCTCAGACATCAAGAACAATTTAAAATGACGGAAATACCTTCAGTGTACTTGCAAACATAGGGATACTGTTCTTCACAGGGCTGTGATATCCACCTGCCAGTCTCAGTCACAAAAGCTCCGCATTCCCCTGTATGTAAAACAATGTACAATAAACAATGTATTCATGAACAGTCTTGAATAGTTCTTAATTTTGGACCTGGACTTACCACCATAAACTTAATGGTTTTTACCTGGATTTGGCAAAGTTTCAAAGTTTGAGTAAAAACTCATCCAACCATCAATCCAGGTGTACTGACCATTTCCCTGAAAGAAATTAAAATTGTCTTGCTAAATTACCATCCATATTTGTGATGTGTTTTTTTATATTTCCCGGAAATTCCTATTGCTAAATTTACAGTTTAAATTGACGTTATTCTCACATCCAAATCGTTGGTGCCGATCCACATTTCCTGGACATCTGCTTCAAACCCGGCGAGTTGAATCGCCGCATTTTCACTGTCCGAGTGTATCGATGTCAATGTGGCTCCATCTTGTGCACAGTCATCGTTGGCTTCGGACCAGGTTGAATCCTCTGAGCTACGAACAAAATACAAAATCTATGGGATAAAATGCTTTGTTAGTGACATAAATGTTTCATCAATTCCGACAAATCAAGAGGTAAATGCTTTCTTTGTTTACCTTTGGACTTCTTGGGTAATATGAGTTAAATCTTACCTGAACCTTAAGCACCCGTACCAATATGACGAGTAGCCGCTCGGACACATATTACCAGGCGTTGGGGTTTCCGTAACAACGTTGTCAATGTCTACAAAATTAAATGATAATAAAATTGTCTCTTTTGTGATATTCCCTTTCGGGCTCCCTTGCCAATTTTTGAGAATTTAAATAATTAACGGTCTGTTTCAGTTTGATCATTTCTTTCAAGGTTTAAGTACTAAAATCCATAAATTGTACTGAACTGGACAGTCCTTTTATGTTTTTGCAATTCTTGTGTTGTCCTGTCTTACAAAAATGAATCTATTTTGAAAAGTGATCCCAAATTACTGCTAGAAATATAAATACATAGAGCATATTTAATAAATTTGTCTAATAAGTAAAACAGGAAAAAAATTATATGTTGGAAAATAAAGATATCGATCTTTGTACGTTTGGCAAATGTATCCATGCTGCGCGGTGCATTCCCCATCATTCCACTGCCCTCTCATTCCAAGAATCGTTGAAGCTTCTACGCAATCGCCTTGCTATGGAATAAATGGAAAATTAACCTGGGAAAAACGAGCCATATCATCTTTATGCTTTGCACTGGTACTGTCATATATTTAACTAGCGCCCGACAATCTGATCAATGTTCTTTTTGAAATAGTTTCTTGTACCAAATACTGGTACTGTCACCTTTTTCAGAAACGGACTTGAACGGTGACTAATCCGTGCTGTAAATTTTGAAATTCTGTTTGCATTTGGTGGAGGATCTAAGAAAGAAATGTTTGGATACAGCATATTTTACATCATCACTATCTTAGATTCTCCACCGAATGCAAATTTCTTTTTCGAAAATTGAGAAAAAAGAAGAAAATGGCACCCCTCAAAATAAAATGCCAAATTCTTATCCAATCCCTGTTATAATGTCAGTATCCGGTGGAGTAACCTTGGTTTATTTTTGCAAAATCGAAGTTCAGCATAATAATCTCACAAACTGAGGTTCATCTGGTGCCCAGTTGGTGTAAGAGGCAACGGTACCATCAATCCAAAACCAGTTTGATTCTGAACTGTCGTATACCAGGCCAATCCAGGATCCGAGGCCTCGTCGATCGTACATCTGTGAGGCCACTAATGTTAAGAAACGGAGACTTGAATAAAGTAATAATTTGACAAAAATTAACACGTACTGGTAGATTATGACATAATTATGAATTTTTAATTTATTTTTGTTTACGAGATTGAATACTAGAGCAGTGTAAGTCAGGTCATCTCGTTAAGAGAAAATATGGTATTAGACACCATGCAATCAGTGCTCTGCCACATTCCATAACAGAGGTGTGAAACAAGCAAATCAATTGGCCTGTTTGCAAGGATTTTGCTATCCTAGTGCATTTGAATTCTTCTAAGGCTGATATTTTTTTCTGATTGTCTCCAAATGTACTGTGAATTTTTTGGAAACGGAAGCATCAGCAAAAATAGGAAAACTAAAAAGAAAATTCTTTTCGACAAATCTATTAATCTAGAATGAACGTCATTTCTCCTTCTGGACATCACTGGGTTTAAAACTGTGATCTACTTACCAGCCTCTTCGTCATTTTTAATCGTTGCCAGATCCGGATTTAACCCAGATTCCGCCTGACAAGCTTCACGAGCATCAAACCAATTGAATCCATCCGTAGTGTCATCAATGAAGACGAGCCTGTAACATTTGTTTCCTGTGGGAAGTGAACGAGAAAAATACGTTCTATTTTACGATAAAATAGTGCTATGGTCTTGAAGGCGAGGCTTATTTTAAAACCACAACATCTAGTGTCATATTAATACCTCGTACCCGTTTCATTATTAATCAATCAATTTATTTGTTCTTACCTACTCCCTTGAATCCTTCTGGACAATACCCGGGCACCGATTCAGTCGTTCCTGTTGTAGTGCTAACTGTTGTCGTGGCTGCAAACGGACATCATATTTAGAATGAAATTATCCCGAAACTAACTGAATCGTGATACTTAGGTAATTTGTTAGTTTTTTCTCAGTTTATAGTTCACCGAGCTGCAAATAGCAAATAATTTATTTCTTTACTAGGTCTTGTAGGTCACTTCTTTATTTGACAGAGCTCCAATCTACGATGAAAACAAATTGTCCTGAGACATCTGTGAAAATGCAAACGGCCGTATACTTACTTGGTGGTGGCGTCAACGGCTCCACTGTGTACAAAATAAAACAACATTAATATAAGATATTTATCATAAGAGCTTGAATGGTGAAAATTGCATTGCAAATAAAACTGAAGAACATGATTTGTGCTCAGTGATACACCGGTAAGTATTCTTGTGTTTACTTACATCTCAGTTTGCATACTGTTGATTTGATGCCGTCACAGAATATGTCATTCCACTGCCCATCATTCCCTATGTACGACTCTACGCAATTAGATGTTCCATCGCTGTCATTAGGCTCTCCTAGAAAGTACAAGTTAAAACAACGTGTACCCGTTCACTGCTTCAGAAGGATGCCAAAAGTAGTTGAAATTGTGAAAGATATTATGTTGTACGTCAGCTTGTTATCTGAACAGTGTCAGTGACAAGGACGGAAGTAGTCAGGTTTACATGTTCAATACCAAAAGAAGGACCCGACTCTCAGTTAATTCCATTGCAGTAATTCGTAAAATTTCTCAAATTTTAAGTGGATCTGTGATGTCAAATGTCAACATGAGAAAGATCTTACCAGGAGCCCAGTTATCGTAACTAAACTCGTCAAATGGAGTGTTGTCCAACCAATACCACTCTGCACCTGTTGGAAATGATGATTCCGATTACGTTTTATCTACTTCCGAATATTTATTCCGAATATTATCAATGGTTGCTGGGATTGTTTGGAGTATAAAACGTCACAGTTAAGCCAAGCACCTAGGTAATAATCGAGAATGAACTTACCTGCTCCGTTTTTCACCAGACCTATCCAGTAGTTGAATTCATCGCCCGGTATGTTACCATTAGACTCCATTGTCAGTCGAATTAGATCGTTCTCATCGTCGTCCTCAATAGAAGCAGTGTGAGCATCAGGACCTGCCAGTGCCTGTAAAACACAACCGATTGTCCACTAAAATCTAACAAGATAACTGTGACTTGCTTGCCACAGGTACTGTTATTTGAGTTTTGAACATTTCCGGCATTGCATTCTGCTTTAGAGAACTGGACATTAGTCAAGCTGTTCTCTCCCCATAGTGAGTATTAAATAATCGTTTCATTCACCATTCATTGTATTTAGTTGATTAGAAAGTTAATTTAACCTGACAATAAGTTTCAGCCTGGGCAAAGGTCTGATAGTTGTCTGGTTCAAACAGATAACATCTGGCATTAAGAAGCTCCCACCCATCTGGATATGAACCAGGAACCGGAGTTGTAGGAGGAGGAATCGTGGTGGTGGTTGCATCATCTTGTACTAAAAGTTAGAATCAATAAACACCATGCGACTAAATAGAGACGGTACAAGCGCGAAAGAGGGGAATGGAAAATAAAAAAGTTCATGTCCAAAGACAGGAATGGTTAAATAGGGTATTTTCCATTTCCCATGAAATCTTGATGTGATTAACAAACCTTTATTCTATATTAGAAAATGTTTTTTTTTACTTACTTTTCGGTACCTTGCACACATAGCCATATCCTTCACTTTCACCACAGGACCGATCGTTCCAAAGACCGGGAAAATCCCTATTTTTACTGCAGCAAAAGAAAACTCCCGTGAAGTAAATTGAAACCTAGATTTCAATCAAAGTCAAACTCCGAGTGTCTGTTCAGAGGGATGAGATTTTTAGCAATAGAAATCGAGAAATCAACAAGAGTTCTCGTCTATTTAGATGGATTTAACAAAGCAATATTTAAAAAGTACTGGCTATGCCCAGACTCGATTCCAGTCCTTTTGCTTATAAATTTGTCAAACGCTCTTAACATTACGCAACCATACTTGATATACTTGTGTCAGACTTTAAATGTATCCTAATTTATGTCTGGCTGATTTCGTGAAATTCATCCAATTAGAGGAAAATCTCCTTTGTTGGGAAAAAAGAGAATCTTAGGGATAAGGGCGCCAATATTTGAACGCGTCGCCACACTTACAGGGAACTCCGTGCAATCCTCTCCGTTATCTTCTCCATTGGGTTCCCCAGGCTGAAAATACGTGAAATCCACGTCAGATCCGTCCAGCCAGTGAAGCTGTCGATCTGTGAAGGAGACAAGACTCTGTATTGAACTACTGTCTGTGGCAGTCGCATAAATCATACCCCGTCAATAATGCTAGTGAAAAGAAAAAAGGTATCAAGAAAAAGCTAAATTATTGCTTAAGGGTGGACACGCTTGATAATTCGCAGCTAATTTTGTTATTTTGAGAATAGGATTTATAGAATTTCAAGTAGGTCTAGCGAATTTGAATAATTTTTGTACGTCCATTAGTCTAAAGAAACATAATTTGTCCGGTGTCATACAAACTGACACTCTTACGATACAGACTGATAGTTTTGTTGAACACCCTACAGGAACAACAGTAAATTCTGCCTTTTTCGAGGAGATCAGACAATTATGACATGCTTTTGCAATGGTGGCCAATGAGAAAATCTATTTTTAAGCATAAATGAATAACCATAACATTTATCTCAAAAATATTATTGCACAATCATATTTTATATAAAGGACATCTGAGCTACGTTTCAATGTTTCCAGCATACCTAAGGATGGCTCTGATATTTCATGATTTTCCAACAGGAAGTGGGCCCTCACCACATGCAACACCCTGAGGGAACAGCACAAATTTCTGACTTAAACGACAATATCAGTAATTTCTGACCCATTGAAGTCAATGGGCAGAATTTTTCTGGGTTTTT